>APFE030112856.1:47317-57541 GCA_000404065.3 Pinus taeda
ATCTGCATGCCTCAATGGCAGGTTTCTCGCCTTTGACGACAGTTTACATCATCGACTTTCGATCAAAGGATTCCGTGACATGTTCGACATCAACACATTTTATCACATTTCATGGATTGTGCTGAGTACTTTGAGAGCCATTGTCATTATTGGTGGTTTCTCTCACGCTTGTTAACAGTTTACATCATTGACTGGTAATCAAGCGGTTTCTACCATGTTCGACTTCGACACATTCATTCGCATGGATAGAGTCGTACTGTTTCGGGACGTAGAAATGAAGACCCTGGATCTAGTTTCCACCATCCAGGATGCGAGGAATTTTGTATTCATTATACTATGGACTATTCATAAACAGATGGCTGCGTCCATACTGTGTCCACATGTGTCTGTACTTATGAAGTGTTACGAGATCATTCCTATATCAGAGCAGTAGTTAGTCTTCTAGTCAGTTTTTCAGTCTCTTAGTCAGTTTTTATCTGAGTATGGGAATGCCTACCTCAGCAATGATATGATCTCATATATATATTTTGCATTGAATGTTTTTACAAGTTCCAACTGGGCTCTCTGCAAGATGATCCTCGAAATGATAAATCACTTCACTCTTCCTATATGATAAATAAAAAATCCTCATATACTACAGACTTCACACTTTAGGGGGCAATCTGTTACACAAAAATATCGTCACCTTGATTATTTGCAATCGGTGTAGGTCTATCACCACCTATACCAGCTTCCTAGGCAGGTCTCAAACCTCAGCTCTTCATAACAAGCTTTAGAAATGAGAGAAAGGCATCAAAAAAGCAATGTAACTCTGGTTCCGCACTTTCTCTCACTTTTGCCTGCGGGCCCGCACCTTTTGTTCAAGATATCTGCATACTTATACGCTCTGTATGTAAAGGGGAGGGTGCGTACCCATGTAAAAGTCAAAAGGCACAATCTTTATCTTAAAAAACTCATCTTGGGTTAATTCTAGAGTTTTCTAGAAGCATTTGTTACGTGGATTGTTCGCTCCAAGTGGTTCATGCATCCCATCAGAGGAGGAACTAATCCCTTGTTGAGAGGAGCTATCCCTTTGAAGGAGGACGCTATCCCTTTGAAGGAGGACCTGGTAACTAATCTCCATTGCACTATAAATTGAGGCATTGAGTCAGTGGCCAGAGAGGTTAGAAGCTGAACTTTTGAGGGTAAATGCTAGTGAAATCAAGACTTCCTATTTGAGCTTAAGAGGAGAGATCACATACCTTTTTGGCCCCATTAGGGAGTGAGTGAAGCTTGTCAAAGTAGAGGAGACTTCTTGTTGGAACCTGGAAGGAGCTTGTACAACGTCAAGGCAAAGGTTGTAAGGTTCTTTTCTTTTGAATTAATACAATCAAGCTCATTTTTCTCAACAAGTATCTTATGCTATTTGTTTCATGGACTCCTTGTCTTTCATGTTAAATATGTTCTATAATATTGGATATTCAGGTGTTATTTAATCATTTTCCTTGTTTGTGCTTACAGGTTTGCGACGAAGGAACTTACTTGGATCAAAGGAGCGAAGGCATCTCCGAACTTGCGTTGGACATGAGGTAGGCCCTTAAACACACTTGTTTACCACTATTTATAAAGCACATTTAGAGAAAGATAGTGTTTGGTTGGTTTGTTTGTCATTAGGTATTCATTAGATTCTAGGAAGGTCTGTCTTGTCCACAAGAATGACTAATTTCACGTGACACTGATCACTGATAATGCAACAACTTTTAAATCTAAAAGAATGATTGACTTTTGTAATAAATATCAAATTACCTTGGGGCACTCAACTGCATATTACCCACAAGGTAATGGATTGGTAGAATCATCAAATAAATCCTTGGTCAATATTATCAAAAAGTTACTAGAAATGAACAAGAAGAGTTGGCACAAAAATCTTGTTAATGCACTTTGGGCAGACAGAGTAAGTCAAAAGAAATCTATAGGCATGTCTCCTTTCGAGCTCGTGTATGTTGTTGACATGGTATTCTCAACCTCTCTTGTAGTCTTGGTGGTTAAACAACTACAAGAAGCTAGAAGCAAAAATGATCATTTGCAGCGGAGAATCAATCAAATGATTCATTTGCAGCAAACTAGAGAGGAGGTTTTTTGGAACACTTTCAGGCTGCAAGAAAGAATCAAGAAGATATATGATCGAAAGGCAAAGGCAGATAAGTTTCAAATAGAATACATAGTGCTAAAATGGAACGTGAGAAACGAAGATAGAGGTAAGCATGGAAAGTTTGAGAATCTTTGGAAAGGACCTTTCAGAATTGATACATATCAAGGCCAAAATGCTTTCCTTTTGAAAGAAATGAAGGGATAAGATTGTCCAGGTGGGCCAGTCAATGGTCGACTGCTCAAACAATACTATTTTTGAAATGTTTTCTGTTGTCATATGTATAACTGTACATATCAGTTTGTTTTATTTCATTGCAAGTGTGTACTGTCATCATTCATTCAGTTTGGGGGCTGAAGTGAAGGCTATAAAACTAAGGTTTGATTTTAGTTTTGGTTTGGATTGTTTGAGTCAGGTCTTTGAGTCAGATTTCAATCTTGAAATTGAGTCAGTTTTGAGTCAAATTTCAGTCCTGAAATTGAGTCAAGATTTTGGTTTTGGTTTGTCAAAGTTATGGACTCCATAGCCCAATGGATGAAGGAATTGCCTGCTTTTCTAGAGATCTGTAGTTATTGGCACCTCCAAGCAGTTACCATCCCCATTGGAGCGAATGTCAGTGTTGGTATCTTCATCCCTCCATTAGTGATCAAATTGTCTTGTTGCATTGCATGTTAGGTGTCTCACTCGGTCAGCTGCATTCCATTAGGATCATGACTCATCTGACGGTAGTGGCTTATTATACATTTTCCCTCATGTCATTTACTAGCTAGCCCATTTTTATTCATCTGGATCATCTGCAGTCATTTTTTGTCTTTAAATCTGCAAAAGTCATTTTTAGGGTTTTCGGTCTCATTAGGTCTAGGGTTTCGTCAATAAGGTCTTCAAAATGCTCAATAATGGTCAGCAGGTGCATGAGGAGCTCAAACAAAGTTTGAACAACAATAAATTCCATAATCACATGCTCAGTGATTGATTTTTCCTCAAAACCCTGTTTTGAGGAAAAACAGAGTTTTTTATGTTTTCATGTATAAATTTGATGTAATTTCAGTTTTTCCATATGTAATAACTTCAGTGGCAACCCTGGTCACCTTGCCAAGCTTCAGAAACTCCATCACCTACAAGGCAAAAAAAAAATCAAAGCATTCAGTTCATCAAAGGCAAAAATAAAGCAAACTGCCCAAAAACAAAGTTTTAAAAGCAAGTCAAAGGCAAACATTACAAAGTGGGTTTTTATAAGTGAAAAATTAAAATCCTATGTATATAAACCAATTGTCATGTTTAAAGAGTTCATTTGCATCCAAAGGAGAAAGAGTGAACAAGAGAAAGGTTGTGTTGAAGCCAAAGAGCAAAAATCGCAGCAAGTTTGGCATTTTCAGTGGCGCGACGCATTAGGTTTGGAGCGTGGTGCATTGGGCCACACTCTACAGTGTAAAACTTACACAAGCATGACGCATTGAGAGGGCATGACGCACTGGGTTTTTGGCACCACGCACAATGTTTCAAGCCCAATTTCATTCACAACCTTGTCCAAAACTTCAAATTTGCTTAATCCTCACTTATCCAAGTAAGTTGACATTTCTCCCATTACCAGTGAAAGAGTTTACCTTGGTGTTTATGGTGATTTAATGGGAAAAATTTGAAACCCTACCTCCTTGCATTTCTTGTCAGAAACAATTGCACAGGGTTTACAAATTGTGTTTCTTGCTGCAAATTCCACTCCTAGCCATTTCTCACTCCCTCACTCCTTCATTCCCTCATTCATTTTCTGCCTCTCTTCACATTCTCATCTACCCCCACTCCCTAAATCCCATATCCCTAAATTATTAATCCCAAATCCCTAAATCCCATCATCCCAAACCCTAGGTAAGATTCCCAAACCCTAATTGCTATCCCAAAAGCCTAAATACCATTCCCTAAACCATTCTATTTCCCAAAAACCTGACAAAAATATTCCCAAAATCCTTCATACATATTCCCTCCACAGTCCCTCATACATTCTTATCCTTGGCGGCAAGACACCATAAAATCTCTTCACACTTATATAAGAAAACTCAAACATTGGCAAACATGGAGTCAGATTATTCCTATGACAGAGATGAGGAGACAGTTAGTGATTCTTCTAAGGAGATGCATGCACCAAGGAGACCTCACAAAGGTGGTAAACATATACGAGAGGAGCCTACTTCACTGGCCGAGCTGCTGGCCTGTCCTCTTGCTATCACATATTTTCAACACCAATCTTGTTATTAGTTCTGTGAGATGGTAGAGAGAGTCAAGTACCATAATGAGCTAGCCAAATTGTTTGTGCTCAATCTTCATAATGGTCAAGTCACTTTGGCAGGTGTGACATTCACCTTGACACCCGAGACTATTTATAAAGCAAATGGCATTCCAAATGTCGGTGAGCAGTGGAATAAAAGGCAACTAATTGATAGAGAACATTATGAGCCTTACATCAAGGCTGATTATTAGAGACATGTCAATAGAGTTTTTCCCTTCTAGTATTTGAACGATACATATGCTCCCTTGATGAAACTCATAATTAAATATTTTAGCTGTGAGGGCCGATTTTCTCGCTTGTATGCCTATCACATTAGATTTTTGATGTACTTCAATAGGGTAAGAATGATGAATCTCCCCTATTTTATTTGTCGGAACATTGAGAAGATGACCAGCTTAGTCCACAAGAAGCCTCTTTAGCAGCAGTATAACAACATATATCATTTTACACTAATCAAAATTGTGGTCTTGCATCAGCTTGGTTTGCTGAACATCTCATTGGAGGATTTCATTTCACATGAGGTATTTACAGGTACTCAAGTACCCCCAACAGTTTTTCATGAGACAGGAGGGCCTTGACATCAACAGGAGATCCATGAGACACAAACCGCTAATGTGCCAATGTTTGTCACCTACCAAAAGGGCACTAGAAGGTTGTTTACAGCAGCAAAATGAGTACTATCTCCACCTGGGTGATCCCGATTTAAACAGGAACGCAACCAATTACAGAGATAACCATATACACAAATATGCAGCGGAAATAATACTTCATTTCATTAATGGAAAATACTGAAATATGCTTACAATCAGAAATGGAAATAAACTAGCTAGGGCGATGGTAGCTATCTCTGAGAAGAGATGTGTGGGCTATATGCCTCTGAACTGACTTACAATGAGGCTCGAAGGCCTATTTATTGTTGAGAAACAATGAAAAACCCTTAACATTCCAAAACCTAACCCTAGGAGATGAAACGCCCAACTGCGGGCCCCGTTTGGGGTAAATTGGTACATCAATTTCCCGGGGTCGTAACTTTGGCATACGATCTCCGTTTGACGCGTACAATAGCTCATTAGAAAGATCTATTTGAGAACTATCATTGTTGGAACGGCAACACTTTCCATGTTCCATGGACCCGTGTTGCCCCTGGGATCCCAAAAAACGTCGTTTAGGGCCTCAAAACGGCTCCGGAAGTTCAGGACCCGAAAAACTGCTAAAAATAGTAAGTTGCGCTACAATTAAGGAAACTGAAAATGCTGAGAAAGACAATGGTGGGGGTCCAGGTGGACTTGGCAGGTGGCCACCAATATCCACCTAGATCATTGACAGACTTGTAGACACTCGCTCGACTGCTGCTCCAGTTGCACTTCTATCATTGTCCTTCGATCCTGCTCTCTTGGTGGCCATTGATCTTGAACTGCTAAGAGGCAAATGAACACCTGCTATATTTGGAGACAAAGTGACATGCATGGCAAGAAATGTGTCAGCTAAAACCAAAGAAAACTTGAGGAACAACATGTGAAATACCTGGGGATCGACTCACAAGCGCAAGTTTTCCTGGGAGGCTGGGAGGTTGGCTACCAAAACACGCAAAAGGTAGTTTGGATTGTATGGGGAGGCTAGCTAGTTGCTGGAATTGATAAATGCACAATCATGAATGGTATGTTAGCTGTTGGAACCGTGCAATGCCCAATTTTAGCTGGCAGTGGTTGCAGGCCAAGTGACTGCATTGCCCAATTTTTTGGGCCAGCAATCACTGTCCCTCGGAATTGCACAATGCAAGACTAGAGGATAGTCATTGCGTAGAAATGTGCATTTCTTGAGAGGAAGACAAAGCCTTCCCTCTCAGGATTACGCAATTCCATCTTAGTGAGGTGGAGTCTGGGCCAAGGTTGCCTAGAACCGCCGACGGGTAGCTGAAAGAAAATGTGAATATCATTGCATGGTGATACTGAGTGTAAGCAGGAGTGAATGATCTTGCATACAAACAATTAATGAAATATTTATAAAATGAACAAAATGCATGTGGGTGAAAGATTTCGAAAACAATTTCATGCATGCGATAACAGTGAGATGCTAACAAAAACTGAAACAGTGCTAGTACAAGTTAGTATTCATGTAAATCACATCAAGCGTTCACATAAATCAAGAAAACAACACTCAGAAAATCGAAAACACAAAAAGAGATAGAAATGTTGCAAAAGACAAGTTAAGCCGACTTACCCATGAATAGATAAGCTAGATGTGTTGAAGGCTCCTGGATTATCTGTGGGATGTCAGAGCTCCAAGATCGATGTGTATAAGTGAGCTCTAAAGAATTGAATAAATAAGCTTCAGGCTCATGATGCACATCCCACAAATCTAGGAAAAAGTGACACTTGGAGGAAGGATCCTAAAACAATCTTTGCATGTAACCTCCAGCTACTAAAAATAGATCCCTAAAATATAAGGATGCTTTTTGCATGTTGCCTTTTTCTATTCGCGGAAAAATCAGCCCATGCATGCAAGTAAAGTTTTCCTGGTCCCAGGTGAAACCGATCAACTGAATGGCACATACAACAACCTGCTCAACTGAGGGGTAAAAATGTGCATTTCTGGGAGGGAGTTGGGCTGACTACCCACAAGGATTGCACAATTTCTAGGTTAAGCAACTGACTGCTGCCTAGAATTTCACAATTTCTGGGCTAAGTATCCCTTTCGGGAGGAATTGCACAATTTTCTCAATGAAGCTTGATGTGCATATTTGTGAAATTCTAGAGCCCAGTAGGTGGCCAAACATAATTGCACAATTTATAGAGGGAAGGCTGGTTCCCCTTTAGAATTGTGCAATTTCTTGAAGGAGTTGTTCAACCTGCAGCTGGACCAAGTCCGAAGAAATAACATGTTATGGGGGTGCAACAAGCCATCATGCACAGGCTATCAATCTGTTAGAAAATCAATGAAGCTTGTGTACTTGACAAGGCAAGACATGTTGCTGAGGATGGCTGGTAGGGAGGCTCCAACATGAAGCTAAGTCAAAATTTTGGAGGGTGTTTGTAGCTGCCAAAACAAATCCTTAGGAAGTGGAAAAGTGAATAGGTCTAGAAAGAAAGTAATTATTAGTAGTACTACACAAAAGTGTCATTAGTACTAGTAAGAGCCTACAATCAAAAAAATTATGCCACTTCAATAAGAAGGGATATGCATGTTGGTTACTATTGAAATATAACCATTACAACTACACAATGTTCCAACACCTTTAAAATAATGACAACAAGATATTAGTCAATGATGTAGATAATAAAACCACAATCATTACCCATACATTAACATCACCATTTTAGACTAGAAATGTAACACACATTCATTATTATTGAAAATATAGGAGGAACAATTATCTTGAACTCTTTTAGGCAATTGAGTCTAGGAAAACTCCTCTCCACCCAACCAAGCATAGTTGTAGTCAATCCCCACTCTGAAAATTCATTCTCAAGCCATATTGTGGAGACTGAGCAGCCTTTTTGTGCAGGGATTTAAACACAACTTCCAGTTGAACCAGGGGCTCTAGATATTTTTCCACCCCCATCCACAATCTAAGCTATAGATGATAAAGTGCATAAGGATTCTAGACCAATTGTCCCCTCCCTTCAAAATTCAACATTGTGGTTCCACCCAATTTAGGGATTCCATAATCCACAAAAAAATTAAACATACAACAAGGAAGCTTATAGAATTTCTTTGGGATTTTATAGGAAGAATTCCTCCACCCTAACCCTTACGGATTTTTGAGAAACACCATCTCTACCCTCTAGCTGTTGGGTCCCTATAATACTAGTAATTACCCCACTACTATTGTAGTTGTACCCCTTATTAATATTGTTGTGCCCCTATTGTCCCCATATTGTTATTACTGTGCCCCATAGAATCCCTCTATTATTATTTTTGTGGCTTTATATTATTATTGTTAGGTCAGCTAGGCTATATTGTGACTCCTTAGACTCCTATATATAGAAAGGAGGTTTTTTCATTTGTATCATCCAAGAATTGTTCGTTTATGTAATGTAAAGGAGGTTGCCGCCTTGAATAGGCTGAATTCTAAGGCGTGGATCTACCTTTTCTATCTTTTTTCTGAGCTGGTTTCATAACATTTAGTATCAGAGCTTTCGATTATATGTTTTCGCTGCTCCAAACAGGTCATCGTGGCATTTTTTGCTATAACTTGTTGTCTACAACGTTTCAGAAGCTAAAAATAAAAACCATTTGAGAAGAAATTGTGCTGAATCTCAGGTCCGAATTTCCGAAATTTTCGCACTATATTTGCAGAGATATGAGCTGAGGAACTTGGTCTTCTTGTAGACTCCTGAATTACATTCCAAACAGGTGACCTAGGTAAAATCGTCATAACTCTCTCTCCGGGCATTGGATTGAAATTTTGTAAGAAGGTGTAGAAAGAGGACGGACTGTAGTTTCTTGTAGGTATTGTTTTAGAGCCAAATCTTGAAACAATGACTCGTGGTACGTCATAGAAGTTCCCTCTACTAAACTAGTCTACAAGCAGGTCACTGTGGGAGATTTTCCATAACTCTTCCTTGGAGAATCCAATTTGGATCAGACTGGTGGCATTGGAAATAGGACATAGAGGGCTACTGGAAGTTGTAATTTCAGAACTAGATGATTCGAAAGTATAGAGATACATCAGAGGCAATATCGAGCTCCTACAAAGTGAAAAACGGTGTGTAGATTCTTTTAAATTTTTGCTTAAGATTGGTTTGAAAATTTATTTTGAAGGAATTCAAAGGGCGTAGTAGAGAATTATTATCGGTAACTGATGTCCCAAGGAAATAAAATGCAAACACCTAGTAAGGAACCTGAAAGCTCTAGCATGACTCATGAAGAAGAGGAAGAAATGCTACATGATATATAAAAATTACAAGAACAAGTGCAACAAATGTCACGCTCACAAAAGCTAACCAAAGCTAAGATAAATGGCGTGGAATCTAAGATAAAAGGCATGGAAGCTAAGATGGATGATTTGAAGATAGATTTGAAGACAGAGTTTAAGACATATATGGCAGATTTCAAGGCATATTTGACAAATTTTCTACAAGAAATACTTACTAATGGTGAAAGGGGAGTAAAGGAAACTCATGAAGCAAACAAAGGAAATGTTAATCATGATTTCATAGACTCTAATGTTGGATCAAAGATGCACCATATTCCAAAAATCGATATGAGGAAGTTTGATGTCAAGGATCTCGCAACATGGATATTACAGATGGAGCAATTTTTCGATCTCAATAATGTGCAAAACACACAAAAGGTACGTATTGCAACTTTATATTTGGAACCAAATCAGTTTGTATGGTATCAATGGCTTTTCTCTCATCAACAATTTATCACTTGGGCAATTTTTACGGAAGAATTGATAGCACATTATGAGGATACAAAAGGCAACACCTTTTTTAGCCAATTGATAAGTCTCAAACAAAAGGGTTCAATAATGGAGCACATTGAGGAGTTCCAAAAATTGAACATAAGGGTAAAAAATATTTCAGAGGAGCATATAATTGATGTGTTCATTGGGTCTTTAAAGGATAATATCCAACATGATGTTCACCTTTGAGAACCTGATTCATTAGAGAATGCATTCAGGTTAGCAAGAAAAATGGAAAGAAAAATTATGGCAACTAGGAAGCATACCACTCACAACTATAAAGATGGAAGTGTTGTTGCCACTAGTCTTCCAAAACCTATAAGGATGACACCACAAAAATTGGAAGAAAAAAGAGCAAAAGGGCTTTGTTATAGTTGTGATAGCAAATACACTAAAGGTCATAAG
>APFE030112856.1:69255-161479 GCA_000404065.3 Pinus taeda
TAATATAAATATATTAATATATAATGTAAAGGTATTCATATATTTCAAGGCTCACATATCATTTGACACTCATATGTATTATGTGCATATGTACAAATGTTCTCTTTGCCACCATATCATCTGATGACTAAGAATGATAAAACAGATCAATGGTGGGCAGGGCTCAACTCTCCTCCATTGACGACATTGTGATGGAGTCTCCACCATGATATACACTATTCAAATTAGATGCTCATCTGATGATCTCTATGGAAGTAGGGCCCTTCCCCTCCCTTGCCGATGTCAAAGGGAACGAGGTCCTGCCATGATTCCCCACCATCAATTTTACTTTGTTTATTAACTATCATCCATTAGATTTGATTCCCATCCATCCCCATGACGGATGGAAATTTTAGTATATATGTTTATAATATATGCGTCAAATTCTAATGAGGGGAAATAATTCAACAATATAACATACAACATTTGCTTTGGATAAACATATACATATATATGTGTATTTGAATGTACTAGTGATTAAATTGATTTTGGTGAGCCACCTAGATTATATGCCTCACAATCACATGGGATACCAATATAAAAATGCTAATGTCTATGTGTGTGTGTGTGTCTGTTAACATACTGTGTTGTGAGCTTTCCAATATGCATTTTGATTTACTCGTGTATATAGTTTATATACGAGAAATGTGGTTCATAGGATTCTGAGTCTAAGGTCATTCGAATCCTTCAGTAATATCTATTGCTTCCACCACATTGGGTGCAAACCCGACCTTTAAACTCTTCAACATACACATAAATTCACCCCAACCTGCAATCATTCGTCATGACTATGAGATCAGTCCTGACCCTTGACCTTGCTCATAAAGAAAGGTTGTGCACCATGGTTGCATGGATTAAAATCCTTAGGAAATAAATCTCTTATCTCCACTCAAAGAGTTATAGTTATATTGCAAGCTATAGGTATAACGATAACATCATGACAGTTTATGTATTATATGGATCAACCGTAACAAGAATATAATTGAACAATGTCGAGGAGGCCCAACCAATACAATACTCATTTCATCGTAACGATTTTATTTATACCTTGTTGGAACAAAATGACCAACTTAACATGCCCTCAAGCATGGTCACTGCACCACACAAATTCTTTTCATGAAACAATGAAATTTTCCAGTTTTGTCTCCATAAGGACGTAGCGTACTTCTACAGGGAATTACAATAAATTAATCTCTATGAGGTCTTAAAAGAGAACGTGATGCACCTTTGATTAATAACACATTCATAGAGTTTTAAATTGCATCACATTACCTTCTGAGGTATTTTTTCCTGTTCAATCTATAAAATATAGATAAACTGATTGACTAAGTGCTAATTAAACACCAGTGCTGACTAGCTGCATAATTATTTGATTTTGGCCCCTTAGGCATCCAATTTACTAGAATTAACATTCAAGAATTTTTGAGGTCTAAAATGGGCCTCCTAAGTGTTAGCACAAGAAGTTAATCCTAGATCGCAAAAGGAGTAAGCCTTACACATCATGATTTCATTTCAAAATTTTAATGGGTTTTTTGGTGGTGGGGTGACTTCTGAAGGAGTTTTGAAATAATTGTGTTCCTCTTTAACTTTCATGCATATGGTAAGTTGTGGCAAGCATAAATTGTGTGGTTAAGTGAGTAATATAGGGGAGGAGAGGAAAGAGAATAGGTAGCTGATAAATATCCTAAGCAAACTAAGTATCTTAAGACAACCACTTCAACTACATAAACAACCTTGCAACAAACGCTGTTTCTTGGCAAGGAAAATAACAGTTAGAAAGTAAGAAAAATGTATAAATTATTTCAAAAATCCTTTTTGAAACCTTCACTAACAATTTCTACTTGAACTGATATTATGATTTATAGAAAACTAAATAGTAGATAAGTCATCATTAGATCCTTTTACTGATTTCTCACTCATACAATACTAGCTATTGTATTTTATCATTTAAGAGATTAAAATAGGGGTGACAAGGAAAGCAACAACCATAAAGTAAAAAATTTATAAAGTATCCCACGAATCCTTTGTGAAACCTTCACTAACAAGTTGTACTTGAAACTTATATTATGATTTACAGAAAACTAGATAGTAGATAAGTCATCATCAGATCCTCTTAATGATTCTCACTCATACTATACTTGGCTACTGCAAATTTATAATTCAAAAAATTGAAACAAGGAATTAGAAAAACCGCACATTATATATAACTTGAATCAAAAAATCCTCCAGCATGAAGTGAAGAAAAAGCTATTTTATTAAGATGGGTCTTCAGGTGAACCAAAATCCAACCCTGAAATGATAGTTATGAAAGATATATATAGAGAGAGACGCACCAACTCCAACTCTCCTAAATTGGTGGTTCCACTATTTCCTTGTTACATAGGTGTATTTTAAATATTAAAATCATCTCCCATCAGATTGAAATAGAAAGTACAGGTGTAGACGAGAAGAAGAGGAAAATTGACACTTAGTTGCTGGCAAAACTAACTGGATGCCCCTTTTGTTGTTGATTTTTCTCCTTATGGTCTTGACTATTAAATGACCATATGGCTTCATTCAATACAACTTTCAACAACCTCATAACTATCTCATATCCATCCTTTTCCTTATCCATGTTGTTATGGGTTTTTTCCTTTCCAAAATTGGCCCGGAGGTTTTCTGCTGACAACTATATATTTCTATTGAAACAGGTGCTACCAGAAGTTCTGGTAATACCCGTAATAGCGAAAAAAACTGGAAACACTTACGGAATTTATGGTAGGATAACATTTTCACTTCAAAATTTTAATAAAAAATACTTTGAAACACTTGTATATGCTTAGATATTCTAAGCTTTAATCTTCACATTCAAAACTTTGACTCAATATGCAAAAATATATTTTTTGAGGAAAATTACCCTTTCATTTCATGTGAGCTGCAACCTCTGCAAGTTTATCCAAGTTTGTTTTATTTATGGCATCATATTTTGACCTTGTGATTTTTGTTGTTTCTTCTTTGATGATGGTCTCTTTCTTTTCTGCTTCTCTTTAGCCATTTCTTCTTTTGGAAGGCTCTGATGGCTGGTCGATGGGAGCTTTTCCTCTTTTCTTCTTCAAAGATCTTCTGATTTCTACAATTGAAGGATCCTTAGTCTGCAACTCTGTAAGCTGTTCTTCTATGACAATTAATTTAGTCAGTAAACTAGGATTACTTAGGACTTTTGATTTCAGTTAGTATTTGTTTCTTTCCTTAGTATGTCTCCTCCTAGCTCCAGCAACTGGTTTTATTTCTTCTTTCTTGTTTTTACTGGTCCTTTTATACCCTGCATCTCCACTACTTCTTGTCCATTGAAAGTGTGATAAAACTATTGGGATACACCTTGATATGAGCCTCATAACCTGGTGTAGAGTGGATACTAGCCTTCCTAAATAAACAATCTTCTAACACTTGGGTTAGCATCAACTAGCTCAACTCCTTGAGGTTCAATTCTCGTAAGCTTTCCACCTTTCTTAGACTTTGGTGCCATAGATATCTGCTTGCTTGTTATGAAGAATAGATGTCAACATATGGAAGATTACCCAACAGATGTTGCAATTAGCTCGAATTAGGCTACCTAAAAATCTGGGATGCATTCTTAACCTCCTCAATCACTATCTCCTTCACTGCACTTCAAAAATTCAAAATGGTGAAATTTCATCCATTTTCGAATATTTGAAATGAAGTTTTGGTTCAATCTCATATGTGTATAATCCTTCATGATTACATGATATTTCATGTCATAATAGACAATAAGTAATAGTAATGATGAAGCCGAGTTGCTTTGGAGATTCCAGCTAATCTGCTATAGGTGGTTGTACGAGATCTTCTACAAATCTGGTAATTTTCCGGCTTTAATTCAGATTGACCGGAAATTCTGGTAGTGTATTACGCGGAACAGAAAGAAAGACCATTAGAATTTAAACGAATGGATAACACTGACGTTGTAGACATGCTTTAATTTTGGAAACACGGGTTTATTTAAGATCAATGGGGTAGGCAATGGTTGGCTATGGATGTGACTGAAACCTAGCTAATACAATCAACCAAATTGATTAACCACTACCACTTGACTTGACTTAAAGTTTGTGACCTATCCAATCATGAAATCAATGATTTGGATTAATCATTTTGCCATTATGAGACATGGACAAAAGAAAATGGTTGTGTTTTTTGCTTTATTTTTTTTAAATGGGAGACGCTACCAGAAATTCCTGTAGAATCGAAAAAAATAAAGAAAAAAAATAGGAATGAAAAGACTGTCCGAAAAATAGGGGACACTTTTTGAACAAGAAAATTGGGCGCTACCGGAAATTCTGGTAGCATTTTAATTTTTTTTTAAATTTACAAAATTAATCCTAAAAGATAAAAATTTTAGAACCTATTCATGGCTTAGCCTAGAACCGTGCTAACACTAGCTCCACAAGGGATAGAGCTCTCCCTGTGAGGCTCTAAGATTTTTTTTGCAGTTTCAGTGCGATATCATTAGGTTATGGAGTCATATTATGAAATCACACTAGTATTTACAGTGAACTCATACTACCAACAGCCTTAGTAAAAGACTTTTTTGAGAAAACACCCATTAAATGGGCCCCCATACAATTCTGTCCCATCAACATGCTGCAACTCAAAAGTATTGTTCTGCAAGACATTTGAGATTTTGAAAGGACCAAGCCATAAAGCATCAAATTTTGAATGCTTACCTCGATCTTGGTGTTGTGCATCCCACTTCAACACCAAACCTCCAATCTGAAAATCTTCTGTTTTAGTCCCTTTATCAAAGACTTCCTTTACAGCTTGTTGATATTTTATTACCAAATCATCTTGTTGTTCTCTCTTTTGCTTCACTTCTATGATCTGATAAATTCTTCTAGTCATGTCATCTGGTTCAAGTTCATGATCTTGCAGTAGTTTGGCTACATGAATAACTAATTGGACTAGAAAAGAAACATCAATCCCATAAACCATTTGAAAAGGTGATGTATTAATAGACTTTTTTATTGCCACCCTATTAGGCCATAAAGTAAATTTGAGTTTTGAGTCCCAAGCTTTCTTATTTTGCTCCAACAAATTGGTGATAATTCTTACCAAACTTTTATTAGATGATTTAGATAAACCATTCCCTTGTGGATAGTAAGTTGTAGAAAGAGTAAGCTGACTACCATAATCTTCACCGAAATTTACCTATGGTGTGGCTTTAAAAGCAGTTGAATTATCTGTTACTAGTCTTTATGGACATCCAAATCTAGTTATAATTCCTTCTAGAAGGTTAATGATAACTTTATGAGTGGAATTCATGGTAGGTATTGCTTCGATCCATTTGGTGAAGTAATCAGTAGCAACAAGAATCTAACGATGTTGCCCACTTGAAGGTGGATGAATTTCACGCACTGCTGGAAAGGTGCAAAAACAATTATGGGCTTGAGAGGTAAAGACTTTAAATTCTTTTTACCAGTGAACCTTTGAAATTTTTCACATTCTCTAACCTCAGCACATACATTAGAAAATAAGCTAGGCCAAAAATAGGCAACTCTCAATATTTTGTATGCATTGGTTCTCCAATAATGATGACCTCCACAAACACTATTATGCATTTCAAATAAGAACTTTTTAGATTCCTCTAGATCAATGCATCTCAACAAAACTCTTGTAGGATCATTCCAATACAGACAGTTATCCTTGATGCAATACTTAATGGTCTTCAATTTCAAAGATCTCACTCTGCATTTATCATAATATGGAGGAGGTTTAAAATATTTCAGAAAATAAATAACATCTTTGTACCAATTACACTTAGAAAGCTTTGAATTTACTGTCATATTGTCAGCAAGTTCTGAAATTTGACCTTCTAGATTATCATCCATGAAATTCAAACCCAACACTTTACAATTTTCTTCAGCAAGTAGTTTAGCTAATCCTTGACATTTTATTAGTTTAGTAGGCTTTATCTCTAAATCAAATTCAAGAACCTTAGTCATCCATTTACTTCTCTTTCCATCAATATCAGGCTGAACCAGTATCTCTCTAACAACAGATGAAGGGACATAAGCTATCACTTGAGCATGCAGAATATAAACACTAAAATATTTCAGAGCTTTAACTAATGCATAATCATCATTTTCCAACATTTGATACTTTAATTCTCCATCTCTAAGAGCTCTACTAAAATGCTATGGATGCTTCTTTATTTTCTGAATCTTTTTGTAACAAAACACCCGTAATGGTGTTTTGAGAAGAAAGTGAGAAGATTAAGAAAAGTTTTGAATATTCAGGACTTACCAATTGAGATGCTTCAATGACATCCTTTTCTATCAGCTCAAATGAATTTCTAGATTCAACTATCCACTTGACTTCTTTGTCCTTCCTTAGCATACAAGTAATATGTTTCACCACTTAAAAAAAAATTGGGATGAATCTTCTGAGAAAATTGATCTTACAAAGCAAAGATTGAATTTCTTTCTTGGATCTTGGAAGTGTTAAATCATGAATTGCAATCACTCTTTTTGTATCAATCCTCACTCCTTTTCTAGAAACTATGTGACCCAACATCTTACCTTCTTTGAGAGCAAAATGAGACTTCTTCGGTTTCAAGGATATACCATATTTTCTACATTTAACAAATACTTGTCTCAAGTGTTGAAGGTGTTCTCGATCTAAAGTTGAAAAAACAGTAATGTCATATAAATAGATGACCAATAACTTGTCCCTTTCTCCAATGAATGTAAAGTCAATAGCACGTTGGAAAGTAGCTCGAGCATTCATGAGCCCAAATTGCATCTTTACATACATGAATGTTCCACAAGGAGTAGAGAATATTGTCTTTTCTTGATCTTCTAACCAAACAGATATTTGATTATAACCAGAAAAACTATCTAACATGGAAATTATGTTTGACCCAGTTACCTTTTGAAGAATATGCTCCATCTTCAGCAATGGATAGTTATGTTTCTTTGAGCTTTTGTTAAGATTTTTGAAATCCACAAACAATCTGAATTCACCACTTTTCTTTCTTACTGGCACTAGATTGGAAACCCAATCTGAGTATCTCAATGGAATAATGATTTTAGCATCCAACAATTTCTTCACTTCCTTTTCCATCACTAGTAGCAATAGTGGATTGATTTTCCTTAACTTCTACCGAAAAGGTTTAGTACCATCTTTCAATGGTATTCTATGCTGAATGATAGATGTATCATATGTCTTAAGATATTCATATTTCTAGGCAAAAACATCAACAAATTCACAAAATAGCTTTTGATATTCTATCTTTCTTTCATCTAGTAAAGATTTTGACAACTTCACATACCTTGGTTCTTGTGCTGTACCCAAGTTGTAATCTTCTCATTCAACATCTGCTTCAGCTAACTATGGCTTGACTACAACATCATTCTGATCAAAATGTTTCTCAAGTGGAATTAACCCCTTGGGAATATGATTGGTAGGCAGCTGTATGATAGACTAATCAACAATTCATTTTTTTAGAGTTTTGGAATCTTGATGATCAACATCAACTTGTGTTAGGTCTTCTTCTTTATCATTATTTAGAACAACAAACTCTTCAGAAACTTCAATGATTTTTTTGATCTCTAGGTCATCTTCAAAAAAATTCCAATGCTTAACATTATCAAGAATTCTAGGTCTAAACCTAACTTCCACTTCATATTTCAATTTTATAGGCATTAGAATTTTGAATGAGCTGGCTGAAATAGAGAGTGAATCGGCTAGAATATTACTTTCTCTTGGAACAAAAGAAATGTTAAAGGCCAGGAAGGAGTCTTTTACAATGTCCCATACTGCATTTTGATAATATCTGAGGCTAGGATGCTTAGTTTGATAAACATTTATGATTTGCTGAATAATAAGTTCAGCATCTCCAAAAAACAGAAATTTCAGATATATTCATATCTTTTTTCTTTTTTAAACCAATTAACAGAGCTTCTATTCAACCACATTATTAGCTATCTCAAATTCAAGTTTGAAAGAAAAAGTGAAACTTTCCTTCGAAGGAAAAATAAGAACAATCCCTGCACCAACACCTTCTTAGGAACGTGAGCCATCAAAAAACATTTGCCATACCTTCAATCCTTCACGACTGATTTTATTTTCAGCAGGCTTTAAGATCTGAAAATTTTCTGTATTCAAGGAGGAGTCATCCATATGTATAATGCTTGAACCTACTCTAAGTGTTCTAACATATATCGGATGATTAGTAGGGTCTTTAATGTCACTAATGATATATGCCAACTGAGATTCTCTGTAAAGTCTTCTTTGTTATCCTCCAAAAAAAAGAATAGTAGCATAAGTTAAATCCATTTGCAAGTTTCCTCCCAACCTTTTAATCAATGACCTAGAAAGTAAGATACCAAATATGGGAGGGATATCAGCTACAATAATATCCATCACCATCCCTCTCATAGGTAACTAGAAAGGGCTTACTGCAAGGTCTTTAATGACACCAAGGCATTAGACTTTCTGAGAATCAAAAGAATAGATATCTTGGTCCTTTCTAGTTATCTCAAGACCTTGTTCATCCATAACTACCTTGGGCATTAAATTATGTGAAGCTCTAGAGTCCATAAGACAATTATGCAAGGTCTTTTCATGAATATTCAAACATGGATAGAAGGGAGGATTAGATTCATCTCTGTCTTCTACCAATGGACCTAAAATAACAGTGGGCTTATCATCTTTGAGGTTAAAAAAATCAGAGACTACTTCAGTAGGTGAAGGCTGAAAAGCTTACATAAAAGTATGTTTGAAATCTTGATTTTTCATGAGTTCTACAATGGGAAGAGGAATATTGATTTTTTGAATCTCATTTTCAAAATTGAAAGTAGAGTGTGATGTGTAAGAAATTTTTACGTCAAGTGAAGGAAAACCAGACACTACCGGAATTTCTTGTTTGTCATGTTTGGTCACTTGTTTCTTTGTTGGAATATTGGATGCTACCAGATTTTTCCGCTGAAATTTTAACTGCAAATTTATTCTTCTTTAGTTTTGAAATAGGCTTATAAGTGTCATTAATTTTCTTTGATCTGATATTGTATCTACTTTGATGATCAACTACAATCATGGAATGATTAGGACTCACTTCATTATTCTGAGTATATGACATGAAGTCTTCATACGCTACTTGTGTAAGATGAATCATCCCTTCTTTGCCTCTAGGACAATTTATATCAGCACCTCTTTCCAAACCTTCAACTTCTTCTTAATCTTCAAATATAACATTCTGCAAAGGAGGCTACACCTTTTGGTCATCAACATCTCTTCTTTCTCTCTGCATAATTTGAGGAGCATTAGGTCTTCTAAACTGCTATCTATTTGGAAAATCAAATGAAATATTTTTGGTAGTAGGTGGTCTTGCTTCCATCTTCAAATTAGAAATATCAGTAGTCAATGCTTTAACCATCTTGCTAAGCTCATCTAGCTTAGGATCTATGTTAGAAGTTCCTGAAGTAGAAACTTCAACTTTTTTCTTTCTTTTTTCTCTGTCAATCCCTCGTCTGAGTCTATTAGCTGCTAATATATTTTATTCTACCTCCAATGCATTGTCATGAATTTTTGATATCGTAGCATATCTTCTTTCTCTCAACAATAAACAAAAGTCAAGATCAAAAGCACCAGCATAAGTTATTTTAGCTGAAGCTTCAATAGGCTTGATTTTAGTAGGTACCTTTCTATACATTTTATTTGAATCTTTTTGAAAAATCAGAAACTGATTCTCCTTCTTTTATTTTGATTGCACCAAATTTTGTGATATAATATGAAAAATATTTCTTGTCACCGCATTTTCTTAAAAATGTATCATCTAGGACTTCAATTCCAGTGATGTTACCAGCTGTCAAAGATCTGAACCATTTCCTTACATCACCCTCAAGGCTCCGAAAAAAATCCCTCATCCAAACATCTTCATGCTCAATGTTGAGATTATCAGCATAAACATAAAAATCGGTAAGACGTTCTTTAGCTGTTACCTCCCCTTCACCATTAAATTTCGAAATATACTTGAGATAATCTCTTGCAGGTAATGCATTCATAGGCTGAGGTAAAGCTAAAGGAGCATACCTAGTAGCAACAAGTGCATCCATTCTGTTACGGGGTGGATTAGGATATGCCATGGTGTGAGTTATTGGGATTTGTGGAATAACAATTGGAGGATTTTTAACAGTAGATGAGGAAGCACCAAAACTCGTTGTAGAGTTTGTTTGTTGGCTGGAAAATGAGAGAGGTACATAATTTTTTGTAAAATCAAGAGATATAATTTGTTGTACTTTTTTAGGAATAACTTTTGAAAAACTAGAAGTAGAAGAATTAATCTTTTGTTTACTCTTTTTCTTAATTAGCTTCTCAGGATCAGGGACTTTGTTTTTCAAAGGAGAATATGGGTTTTCCCTGGTTCTAGCCATTCTTGGAGCCATAACTTCAACAATGGAGTCTCTAGGTGTAAAGAAAACTAAAAAGACAACTGGAACTGTACACCTTAGAACTAGACTTATAACTTTGTCATTTACCCAGGGATAAACTTTAATTCGCCTCCTCGGAAATGGTGCCAAATATGTTAGCACATAGAGTTACTCCTAGACTGCAAAAGGAGTAAGCCTTACACATCATGATTTCATTTCAAAACTTTAAAGGGTTTTTTGAATGGTGGGATGGCTTATGAAGGAGTTTTGAAATGATTGTGTTCCTCTTTAACATTCATGCATTTGGAAAGTTGTGGCAACATAAATTGTGTGGTTAAGTGAGTAATATAGGGGAGCAGAGGAAAGATAACATGTCGCTGATAAATATCCTAATAAAGTTGAGTATCTTAAGATAGCCACTTCAACTACATAAACAACCTTGTAACAAACTTTGTTTCCTGGAAAGGAAAATAACAGTTAGAAATTAAGAAAATGTATAAAGTATTTCACAAATCCTTTGTGAAACCTTCACTAACATTTTCTACTTGAACTGATATTATCATTTACAGAAAATTGGATAGTAGATAAGTCATCATGAGATCCTCTTAAATATTTCTCACTCATACTATACTAGCTACTGTATTTTATCATTTAAAAGATTAAAACAGGCTTGACAAGGAAAGCAACAACTAGAAAGTAAAAACATGTATAAAGTATCCCACAAATCCTTTGTGAAACCTTCACTAACAAGTTCTATTTGAAGCATATATTAAATAGAAAACTGGATTGTAGAGAAGTCATCGTCAGATCCTCTTAATGATTCTCACTCATACTATAATTTTCAACTTCAAATTTATAATTCAAAAAATTGAAACAAGGAAATAGACAAACCACACATTAGATATAACTTGAATCACAAAATCCTCTAGCATGAAGTGTAGAAAAAGCTATTTTATTAAGCTGAGTCTTCAGGTGAACCAAAATCCAACCCTGAAATGATATTTACAATATATATATATATATAGAGAGAGAGAGAGAGGTACCAACTCCAACTCTCCTAAATTGATGGTTCCACTATTTCCTTGTTACATAGGTGTCTTTTAGATATTAAAATCATCTCCCATCGAATTGCAATAGAAAGTACAGGTGTAGATGAGAAGAAGAGGAAAAATGACACTTGGTTGCCAGAAAAAATCACTAGCTGCCACTTTTTCTCTTGATTTTTCTCTTTATGGTCTTGATTATTAAATGACCATATGGCTTCATTCAATACAAATTTCAACAACCTCATAACTATCTCATATCCATCATCTTCCTTATCCATATTGTTATGGGTTGTTGTCTTTCCAAAACTGGCCCGTAGGTTTTTTGCTGATGACTGTATATTTGTATTGAAATAGGTGCTACCGAAAATTCTGATAATACCTATAATGGCCAAAAAAATCGGAAACACTTCCAGAATTTCTAGTAGGATAATGTTTTCACTTCAACATTTTAATAGAAAATACTTCGAAACACCTGTATATGCTTGGATATTCTGGGCTTTAATATTCACATTCAAAACTTTGACTTAATATGCAAAAACGCATTTTTTAAGGAAAATTACCCTTTCATTTCATGTGAGCTACAACCTCTACAAGTTTATCCAACTTTGTTTTATTTCTGGTAGTAGATTTTGACCTTGTGATTTTGGCTATTTCTTCTTTGATGACGATCTATTTCTTTTCTGCTTATTTTTGGACCTTTCTTCTTTTGGAAGGTTTTGATGGCTGGTCCATGGGAGCTTTACCTCTTTGCTTCTTCAAAGATATTATGATTTCTGCAATTAAACGATCCTCAATCTGAAATTCTGTATGTTGTTCTTCTATGACTATTACTTCATTCAGTAAAATAAGATTATTTAGGGCTTTTGATTTCAGTCTGTATTTGTTTCTTTCTCTACTATGTCTCCTCCTAGCACCAATAACTGCTTTTATTTCTTCTTTCTTGTTTTTACTGGTCTTTTTATACATTGCTTCTTTCAACAATTCCTCATCAGAATCAGTAGGCTGGTTTTCTTGTTGTTGTTTACGTGATTCCAGAATTTCAGGAAGCACCTACACTTTAGATTTCTCTTTAGCTGCAATTTTTCCTCTCTGAGTTCTTGTGTAAACCTTAGGAAAATGTATAACATGAGGAACAATTTTCATGGTTTTTGTTTTCTAGGCAGAAGAGCTTTCACCTTGCTCCTTTTTCTTTTCAGATTCAGTAGCTAAAGGCTTCTCTTTGCTGCTTTTGTTACCTCTGCTTACACTTTCCTTCTTTGCCTTTCTTTTGGAACTTCCTTTAGCTGATGTAATTGATGTTCTTTATGTTTGGACATGTGTTGAGGAAGATTTAGTAGTTTCTTGGGGTTTTTGTGCAGGTTGGCCTTCCCTGTAAAACAAGAAATGTTTCGAAGTTTGGTTTCTCTTTTTCAAATCTTCTTCAACCAAAACATTCATAATTTCCTGATGATACAGGTTGTATTATGATGCTTCCTAGTGTGTTTGAATTCTGGATTCCATTTTGGTTAGGCTCTTCAATATGAAATAGGGCAGATGAAGAGTCCGCATACCTGAAAAATAAAAAAGAAACTTCATATGGTAAAGAAATACTACTGTATAAATTCTCTCACAAGTGAGAAAAATCTTAACCAGTTTGATTGTTTCTTCCCATACCTTCTTAAGATAATTGCTGGGAATTCCTTTGGCACAATTAGGATCTATATTCATCTCTAATAAAAGTATTGAGATCTCCTCCTATAATTACTTTTCCCTTAAACCACTTTTCTCCTTCCTGGGGAAGGTTAAAATCTTCTGCAATTGACTGTTCTGAAACCTACAATTTGAAACCAAAGATGGTAGCTTCCTGTCCATTGAAAGTTTGAGAAAATTCTTGGGCTACACCTTGATGTGAGCCTCCTAACCTAGTTCAAAGTGGATACTAGCCTTCCTGAATAAACAATCTTCTAACACTTGGGTTAGCATCAACTAGCTCAACTCCTTGAGGTTCGATTCTCTTAAGCTTTCCACCTTTCCTAGACTTTGGTGCCATAGATATCTGCTTGCTTGTTATGAAGAATAGATGTCAACATATGGAAGCTTACACAACAGATGTTGCAATTAGCTTAAATTAGGCTACCTAAAAATCTGGGATGTGTTCTTTACCTCCTCAATCACTGTCTCCTTTGGTAGCAATTCAGAAATTCGAAACGGTGAAATTTCTTCCATTTTCGAATATTTGAAATCAAGTTTTGGTTCAATCTCCTATGCGTATAACCCTTCATGGTTACATGATATTTCATGTCATAATAGACAGTAGGTAATAGTAATTATGAAGTCGAGTTACTTTGGAGAGTCCAATTAATCTGCTACAGGTGGTTGTATGAGATCTTCTACAAAACTGGTAATTTTTCTGCTTTAATTCGGACTGGACAAAAATTATGGTAGCGTATTACACGGAACAGAAAGAAAAGATGTCAGAATTTAAACGTACGGATAAGACTAACATTGTAGACACATTTTAATTTTGAAACACAAGTTTATTTAAGATCAGTGGTGTAGGCAACGACTGGCTGTGGCTGTGAATGACACCTAGCTAATACGATCAACCAAATCGATTAACACTATCACTTGACTTGACTTAAAGTTTGTGACCTATCCAATCATTGAAATCTCATGATTTGGATTAATCATTTCACCATTATGACACATGGACAATAAAAAACTGTTGCTTTTTTGGCTTTATTTTTCTAAAATGGGAGATGCTATCGGAAATTCCAGTAGCATTGGAAAATTAAAAAAAAAAAAAGGAAATAAAAAACGAATGGAAAGACGTTTCGAAAAATACTGGAGTCTATCTGAGCAAGAAAATTGGGCGCTACTGGAAATTCCAGTAGCATTTTAATTTTTTTTTAAATTTACAAAATTAATCCTAAAAAATAAAAATTTTAAAACCTACTCATGACTTAACCTAGAATTGTGCTAACACTAAGGGATATTATAAAATAATAGTGGAAATAATAAAATAAGGTGAGGTTACATCATCAAATTTTAAAGGGAAAAAATAAAAAACTACTTTTTCAACTCGAATTTTCAACTTATCCAAGAAGTACCCATATTTCATACTTTCTATGCACCCTGCTACACAAAAAATGAGAAACACATGAAAAAACGTGATTGCAATCATTTTTTTCATGTTTTTTTCTAATTTTTCATGTAGGAAGGTCCATTGAAAGTATGCAACATGGGTACCCCTTGGATGAAAAATTAAATTTTGAATCCAACGAGTGGATCAGATTGAAATTTGAGCAAAACATACAGAGATAATTTGAAAATACGAGTTGAAAAGGAGTTTAATTTTTAATGTTTAACTTTTTTACTCCAAAAATGGTGAATCATCCCCCATGGTTGACATCATCATCTTGAATTCTATTGGTTCTTATAAAGTTGATTTTAGCTGTACATTTTTGTTTTGAGGCCCATTTTAGACCTCAAAATTTGTCTAATGGTCCTGCTCTCACTATTAGGACCATAGTGAAAGAGATAACATTGAGTGTTAGGAACTAAACACTAGTATGATAGATTCCTTCAAGGATATACTTATTATTGTAAGGAGAAAATATATAGGCACCCACAACTTCAACATTGTAAATTGAACTTAACATGGAAATTGAGCTTCCTTCATGGATTGGCTTGTTAGTGTAATTAACATTGTACAAACACTATAGTTGTCTCTAACCAGAAGGATAAATACACACAATGAGGGAAATAACTTCTAGCGGAGGTTATAACACATGTTTTTAATGCTACAAAATTGGCCAAATTTGTCAAAAAATCCTCTGCTACAACATCCATTTACGGTAGCAGATTTTTATTAGAGATTATAATGAAACTTCATCACAACTACAAAAATATAGGTGACAAAGTTTTTAGCATATGTTTCTTTACCAATGTGTTTCATGGAAAAATAGTATTTTTGCACTAAATATATAAAAGCACCAGGGATGTACACAACTAAAAGGACCAAGGTGTTGAATGAAAGGAACAATGGTGCGTGAAATGTATACTACCCTAGTGCATATATATTAAAAAATCCCTTAAGGTTTTCTTTTTAGGAATGATGCTAGGGCGTGCATTAAAATATTGTAGATGTAGTGCTTTTATTAAACTCATAGCTCCTATGTGTGTGATTTGTATAAAAGAACTGTGCACTACTACTATAAAAGAACTCGTGTTGTTAATTTGAATACTGCATCGGGGCTAGAAATAATATTTTGTGGCACTATGTTGTTAGTTCTATGAAATAATTGATGCTTTAAGAATTACAATGCATTAGGACGCTAAATGAAAACAATACCAGTGCTAGAAGAATATAATGCCTAAGTGTTGTCATTTTCATAAAAGGCACCGACCATGCAAAAAATCTTACCATCACGGTGATTTTAGATAAAATAATGCACTGGTACTTGTTTATGTTATAGACACATCAATAATTTGTACGAAATTTTCTCTTCTTTTAGAAATATCTACCTATGACAATACAATTATTGTGATTTTTTAAATTCATTATTCATAAAAAAATCAACATATATCTTATAAAAGTATGCATATAAATTAAATTTTGATTAGTGCATTTTTATATGATGTTTGGATTAATTTTTTGTATCATCACATTTCACATCTCTTCATTATAATATTTAATCATCTACATTTTTAATCAGTGGTGTGACATTTCACAATGACATTGGATAATGCAATAGAATAAATTAAATTGTATTTTATTATATATTAATAAGAGGTTCTTTGCCATACAAAATGGGATAGTTATTCATAGCTCCTTATATTTCAGATGGGACACTATGTCCGTTACATTAAACAAAATGTTTGATTTTCATAGACATTTATTTCAAAAAATAAAGCAACTTGCATTAATATCGAAATAGATCACGATTCTTCGAGAGAATTGATATCAGTGGTCAAACTACTTCCATAACTTTTGTTATTTGGATTAATGTTTTGTTGATTGCATCTATTTTTTCGCCTTCTTGATCAACTTCCATTTCTAGACATAAAAAAATAGTGTAATGAGTGTATCTACATTGGTGAGAATAATGAAAATTGAAATAAATAATATATATCAATGTAAATCGATTAACATTGTACTATCGAAAGAAGTGACACATGAACTATAGAGATAGTTTCAAAACCAAGTCTCATGCCTTGTTGCAACAACTCTTCTATTGGCACAGTTCCATACTATGTTTCCTACATGTTTTATACCCCATTATAATAATAGATTTAATATAAATGATATTTTTTTTCTATTAATTATAAACTTAGAGAAGTAAAACAACATAGATTCTTACAAATTCCACAATTAATTTTTGAAATGTCAACATATAATCACAACCGATATTTAACCCAATGTCAATCAATTCTTCCAGTGACTCTTTTTCGTATGTTAGCACCTATTTTAAGAAATTCAAGGATGGTTCTTGTGAAACAACTTAAAATATACTAAAATGAAACCTTTAGTTGTTATAAAGAATTACTCACAAAATTCATTTTCTTCCTTGTCGTCCTGTTTAGTGCGTTGAATGAGTTCCATTTTGTTTTCTTTTCTGCAAGAAAATAATTGAAAATTAATATTTAATGCTAAATTATTTTTTAATATGTACAAATTTAATGATTACATACATTTGAAGCACATTGTTGTTGAGATGTCTCCTGCTGTGATGCAATTATGTCAATTTCTTTAACTATATCCTTGTACACTTTTTGTGGCATTGCTATTGGCTTGTTTTGCATATCATCTTGTTGACCGTTTGGGATTTTAATAATCTTCTCGAGAAAAAGAAATAAACTATTTTTATATTGATATATGAAAACTAAATATAACAAAATTGATATTAATAATTGAATGGTTTGTAGTAATGTATACATATAATTGTATAAAATCATTTTACTTAGGAATGTTACTTTTTGAATTATTCTTTTTTGTTTTTGTATGTTTTTTCTATTGAAAGTCTGAGAGGTCTCATTTGTAGGTTTTAATCCCGTACAAAAATTACCTGCATACAAATTCTAAAACACAAAAAAAAACAATGCGAGAGCATAACACATAAAACACATATACACAGAGATTTTCCCCTGGATCCCAAAACTGAGACTACCAGCTTGATTTTTCATTATGTTCCTTTCAATGTTACAATACATATTTATACATGTCGAACCATCCAATACCATGGACCGAAAACCATCGCATCTAAAACCATGTGCATCTAAAAATCATGCACAAAACCATAGGTAGGTCCGCCCAACATAATATAGGGTCCAAAAAAAAAAATCTGGGGCACTGCCCCGGACCCCATAGAGAGGGGCTACCCACACCTGTCAAACACTCTATGACCCCCACTACACAATCGGTGCAATGAAGGGGCGGGGTGGGCTCCAACGCCCCTCTGACCCTCCAGTCAACTACGTGGGCTAGTCGTGGAAAGAATATAACAGAACCCAACATTCTCCCACTTGTTGTTTTCTTTCCACAGGGGGCCACAAGAGAGCTTAGTAATTTATCCAACACTGTAATGCCCATTGTTTCTCTACATCAACAGAATTCCTCAGAGCTCATAGATTTTTTCAATATATCTACAGTATTCTGCAAAGTGTCAACCTTTACCAGCAACACCTTTTTGTCTGTATCATATCCCTCACAAAGTGATACTGAACATCAATGTGCTTTGTATTTGAATGATATGTAGGGTTCTTTGCCAAGAAAATTGAACTTTACCTGTCACAGTCTATCCTTATAGATCCCTGTACTAACCCCATACTTGAACACAATGTTTGCAACCAAACTGCTTCCTTGTTTGCAGGAGTGGTTGCCATGTATTCAAATAAAATTCAGACTTTGAATTAAATGAAGGAATTGCAGCTCTCAAGTGTGTACAGCACCTGGAGACTGCACTCAAAACAAAGAAGAGACTCTCTCTCTGTTCACTCTCTCTACCATCAAATGAATATTACAATATTAGATACATCACTAGAAATCACATAGTTGTGAACAAACTCCTAAACTCTAGGAACAAATCCTAAACTAAGGAGATACGTTACAACTATGTAAACATTTCTCCATTAATACAAAAATAATATTAATTATTTTTAACTCGCCCCCTTAATGGGGAAAGGGTTATTCTGCACTCCTAACATCCCTCTAAATAATTCAAACTTTACTCGCCCTAGAGGCTTAGTAAAAATATCAACTAAATTATCACAAGTGTTACAATACTCCACACATATTTCTTTAGACTGTATCTTTTCTCGAACAAGTGAAACTGAGTGTCAATATGTTTGATAGTTTTATGGAAAACTCGATTGTATGCAAGCTTGATTGTGCTCTAGTTGTCAGTTTTGATGCTGGTAGATTCTTTCTGTCCTCCACCTACATTACTGATAAATCTCCTCAACCAGATAGCTTCGCATGTGGCTGCACACAATGCTTGGTACTCAGCTTTAGATGATGATAGTGCTACAGTACTTTGCTTTTTGCTACTCCATGAAATAACCCCTGATCCAGTACTAAATGCGTAACCTATGATTGACCTTCTATCATCCAAGTTACCTGCCCAATCAGAATCTAAATAACCTGCTAAAGTAACATCAGAAATGTTAGTGTATAAAATACCATAATTACAAGTACCACTAAGGTACCTCAACACACATTTTGCTGTAATCCAGTGACTTTCAAGTTGTTTGGACATGAACTAGCTCAACACACTAACAGAATATGTTCCAACAGGGTTCTGGCATACTTCCCTTGAGTAAGAAAAGTTTGACCAAAACCTCTCCATACCTCCAAACCTAGGCAATAATGAAGATCTCCAAGGTCTTTCATTTCAAATAGTTGTGGCATTTGCTGCTTGATTTCTTTGATCAAATTATTTGCATTTCCTGTTATGATCATGTCATCCACATACAAAGAAATCAAAATAATCTGCCTCTGCTTATTTAACTTGGTATACAGGTTTGGATCATTGAGGCTCTTATGAAAACCATGCTCTATAAAAAGTGAATCAATTTTCTCATACCATGACCTGGGTGCTTTTTTCAAACCATAAAGTGCATTATGCAATTTACACACTAAATGCTCCTACCCCTTTTTCACAAAACCAGGAGGCTGTACTAAATAGATTTCTTCTTTTAATTGACCATTCAGAAATGCAGACTTAACATCTAGCTGGTGTAGCTTCCATTTATGTTTTGTTGCTAAAGAAATTAGCATTCTAATTGTATTTAATTTAGCTACAGGGGCAAAGGTGTCATCGAAATCTATCCCTTCTTACTGTGAGTAACCCTTTGCTACCAGTCTAGCTTTGAATTTTTCTACAATCCCATCTGCATTTATCTTTGGTTTATACAGCCACTTACATCCTATAGGGGTTTTTCCTTAAGGCAACTCAACTAAGTCCCAAGTATGGTTTCTATATATTGATTCAATTTCCTCATGCATTGCAGCCCTCCATTCATCTGATTTACTTGCTTCTTCATAGTTTTCGGGTTCTACAATGTTTAAAATTTTGGACATTAAAGCATAGTCTCTCAATCTAGCAGGTAGTCTAGTCTTCCTACATGATCTTCTAGGTAGAGGGCTTACCTCAACTCTATCTGTTTCAGCGCTTTTCGGGCATGCATAATCACTTATTACACTATCTGCTGCTACTTCTTCCTATTTCTGCTCCTGCTCCTGCTCTTCATCTACTTCATTGTTCACTTCTATTAGCAAAGGAATGTGGCTATCACTGCTAGAATCTTCCTTTCTATCTTCAACCTGTTCATGAAAAATAACATCTCTGCTTGCAAAGACTTTGTGAGTCATAGGATTATATAACTTATATGCCTTATACTCAGTGCCATATCCAACAAATATACATTTCAACGCTTTGGGGTCTAACTTCTTCCTATCTGCTTTCTGTATATTAGCATAAGCTTTTGACACAAAAAGTTTCAAATGACTAACTCCTGGCTTGAGTCCAAACAATGCTTCAAAAGGGGTTTTCAAGCCTAGACATTTAGTGGGACTCCTATTCTTCAAATAAACAACAGTGTTGATAGCCTCTGCCCAAAGACCATTCGATAGACCCTTACCTTTAAGCATACTTCTGGCGCACTCCAAAAGAGTTCTATTCTTTCGTTTTTCTACTCCATTCTGTTGTAGAGTGTGTGGCACTGTGAATTGCTGCATAATCCCATGCTGCTTGCAGAAGTTCATGAACTCTCCTAACTTGTATTCTTCCCCTTGGTCCGAGCAGAGAATCTTTATCCTCTTTCTTGTTTGATTCTCTATCATAGATTTAAACTCTTTAAAGTATCAAAAGGCTTGACTCTTTTTACTTAAAAAATACACCCATGAAAACCTAGTGCAATCATCTGTAAACAACAGAAAGTAATACGCTCCACCTAAAGACCTAGTTTGCATAGGTCCACATATATCTGTACGCACTAGTTCTAGAATGTCTCTTTCCTTTCTGTTGACATGCAAAGGGAACTCTTCTCTATGCATCTTCCCTAATGCACATCCATCACATTCCAGCTTGACATTATGGAAAACAGGAGTCCATCGACCATACCTTTCTTCTGACGTAAGATGAGGTCTTGCAAATTGAGATGGCCGAATCTTTGATGCCAGAGATTTTCAACTGTTGATCCAGCTGCAACCATTGCTTATCGTGGCATACTCTTTGCATCCAATCTATACAAGTTCCCCAGGCGCACCCCGTTGCAACTGTTACCATCTGGCTATCCTTAATGACACAATTATTCTTAAAGAATTGCACCTGCATGTCCTGGTCTGTAATCATTGAGACAGAGATCAAGTTTTTCCTAATTCCTAGAACATATAGTACATTTTTAAGATGCTTAATATCACCACTAGGTATCTTCACAGGAATATCCCCATATCCTTTGATCTCATAACCACTGTCATCTCCTAGATAAAAATTTTATCCACATGTAGTTTCTTCAAGAAAATCAAAACAGTCCTTCTTACTAGTCATGTGTGAGGATGCACCAGAGTCGACATACCATATGTCATCCTCATCTCCCTTTGATGCTGAAAGAGCACAATTGACTGTGAATAGTCAAATATCATGGCTGTGGTCCTCCTCTTCTCCAGCAAAACAGCTCTGGTTTCTCCTATGTTTGCTTCTTCTTTCATCCCCCTGCCTCTTATAGCATTCTTTAATCTGATGACCAGGCTTTCCACAGTAAAAACATTTCTTAACATTATTATTAGTCATACCTCTAAATGATTTCTTTTGAAATGTATTGGCTCCTTTCTGCTGCTGCTGCGGTTGCTGGTGCTGATGTTGGTGCTGGTGCTAGTGTTGCTTCCCTCTGTATTGTCGCCTTTTCGCCATCAGGGCAAGGTTATTGCTCTGAGTTTTTAGATTCTATCGTCACTCCTCCTCCTGGAGCAGAATCACTATCAGGTCATCAAATGAAGGCGCTTTCTCCCTTGCTGACAGTCCTGTGATGAATGTCTGGTATTCATTAGTCATTCTGTTCAATGTGAGTGTGACCAGATCTGAATCAGACACCTTTTCTCCAATAGCTCCCAATTTGTCACTCAGGTCCTTAACTCTGGCCATGAATCCAACAACGGACTCATTCTCCTCCATCTTCAATGCAAACAGTTTTCCCTTGTGTCAGAACACGATTTGTATTCTGTGTCTTGTACAAATTCTTGATCGTTGTCCATATATCCGCAGCCGACTTGCAATCTCTGATATGCGGGATAATATTGTCTTTAACAGACATCTTTAGTATGGATTTCGCTTTCATTTCTCTTTTATCCCAATCTTGTTCTTGGGCCGGTGTTCCAGTTCTCTGCTCATTTCCCAAGATGATCAACCATGCATTCGCACTCTCCAGCAAAGTTTGCATTTTAAATTTCCAGTTGGAGAAATTCATTCCATCGAGTTTTCTAGACTTGTGGAGGTATGATTCTATGTTGTTATTCATTTCTCCCAACTGAAACTTCAATCGGCCACCACCGGGCAAGTCCAATCTGCTGCCACCGAACAGATCAGGAACTTCACTGTGCCACCACCGAGCAAGTCCGATCTGCTACCACCGTACAGATTAGGGACTTCACTATGCCACCACCAGGCAAGTCTGATCTGTTGCTTCCAAATAGATCAACGAACAACTCCACCACGCCACCACTGGGCAAAGACAATCTGCTTCCACCAAACAGATCGAGGAGTTACACTGCACCACCACCGGGCCAATTCGATCTGCTACCACCGAGTAGATCTCAAAGCTCTAATTCACCACCACCGGGCAGGTCTGATTTGCTACCACCGAGCGGATCACGGAATCCCAATTTTCCACCACCGGGCAAATCAAATCTACTGCCACCGAGTAGAAATCTCCACGTGCCACCACCGGGCAAGGTCCGATCTACAAAAGGTTGAAGACTTCTCAAAGAGAAAGAGGTTGGCTCTTCTTTCTAGTCAAAGGCTCTTTCCACAGCGAAAGATCCGTGCCAATCACGGAAAAGAAAAATTCACGGTGTGCACTGATTTTGGCGTGCTTAACAGCCACAGATCTACACCAATTTAGTTTCTTTTTCCCTGTCGCGCTTTTTAGCCTCAATATCGCACCAATGAGCGCGTCTGTTTACAAAAAGTTCGCGCCAATCTGCTTCTGCATTCCAGGCCGCGCACTAAGTCCGAGCCAACCCTTTCTTTGGCTTAGAGATGATCAGTCATCTGAGACCCTTCGCTCCAGGTGTTATTGCAGCTCCACCTGATCATACAGATACATTTACATGCTCTCCTACCACTAGAGATATGTAATTTAATGATGCATCCCTAGGAGGAAAAAAAAAATTTAAGGCTACCTCTACCCTAAGCTCTGATACCAAGATAAAAATCAGACTTTGAATTGAATGAAGGAATTGCAGCTCTCAAGTGTGTACAACACCTAGAGACTGCACTCAAACCAAAGAAGAGACTCTCTCTCCGTTCACTCTCTCTACCATCAAATGAATATTACAATATTAAATACATCACTAGAAATCAGATAGTTGTGAACAAACTCCTAAACTCTACGAACAAATCCTAAACTAAGGAGATACGTTACAACTGTGTAACCATTTCTCCATTAATACAAAAATAATATTAATTATTTTTAACTTATTCTGCCTTTGTAGTTGATAGTGCCACTACAGATTGTTTCTTACCCATCCAACTTACTCACCTCCAAATAGGTTAAAGACATACCCACTTGTAGATCTTCTCTGATCCAAATCTCCAGCCCAATTTGCACCAACAAAGCCACGAATATCTAACACTCTGTCCAATCCTGTTATTCCTTGGTAGCACAAACCATAATCACTAGTGCCACACAAATACCTGAAAACCCGTTTCACTGCTGTCTAATGCTCCTTCCATGGTTTTGACATAAACCTGCTCAATACTCCCACTGCGTGTGAAATGTCTAGTCTAGTACAGACCATTGCATACATCAAGCTACCTACTGCACTTGCATATTGAACATGGGACATGTCCTCTTCCTCTTCTTGTGTCTTAGGTCACTATTTAGCAGATAACCTCACACTTCTAGGAGTAGGAACCTTCACGAGTTTACTATCCTGCATATTAAACCTCTGCAGTATTGTCTCAACATACGTCCTCTGGTTTAACCAGAGCTTCCGCTTTGCCCAGTATCTTTTAATTTCCATGCCTAAAATATAGTTTGCATCACCAAGATATTTAGTGTAGAATTTTGAGGACAATTGGGTCTTCAAATCCTAGATAATTTCTTTGTCATTTCCAACCAGCAACATATCTTCCGCATACAAGACCAGATAAATAACACAGTCACCAATTAATTTAAAATACACACAATGATTTTCTTTTCTTCTGGTGAAGCCAAGTCCCCGTATAAATGTATCAAATTTATGATACCACATCCTTGGTGACCGTTTTAACCCATACAAAGACTTCTTTAACTTGCATACCATTTATTTCTTACCCTTCACTACAAAACCTTAAGGTTGATTCATGTAGATCTCCTCTTCTAGATCCGTGTGAAGAAATGTTGTCTTCACATTCATCTGATCTACCTCAAAATCAAAAGTAGCAACAACAGATAAAAGTAATCTAATAGAAGCTACCTTGGCAATAGGATAAAAAATATCACCAAAATCAATTCCTGACACCTGGGAATAACCTTTTCCTACCAACTGAGCTTTGTATTTCTCCACCTTTCCTTCTACATTTGTCTTCTTCTTGAACACCCATTTGTTTTCAATGGGTTTCCTTCCAGCTGGCAACTCCACCAGATCCCAAGCCTCATTTTTGTACAAAGATGCCATTTCATCAATCATGTCCTCTTTCTAGAGTTTTCCATCCTCTTAATCTACTGCTTCCTTCACAGTTCTGGGATCATCATCAGTAACAGATAAAGAAAAATTTGAACATAAAGAATATGGACTATACCTTTCTAGTTACCTTCTTTCTCGAACTGATCTTCTCACACTTGGAGTTTTTGTCTCTTCATCTTCTGATTCCTCCTCTACTACAAAGTTTGATTCTTCCTCCTTAAGCTCAAACTCTATCTTCTCAGGTTCCTTTGGTTGGACTTCATGCTTAATAACATTTTTCACCTCTCTGAACACCACACCTCGTCTGAAAAAAACCTTCCTTGTTACTGGGTTCCAAAGCTTATAACCCTTTAAACCATCCTTCTACCAAATAAAGATGCACTTTTCATATTTACTATCCAAGTTGGTTCTTTTCTCCTTTGGAACATGTACATATGCATCACATCCAAATAGCCTCAGATGTGAAAGAGAGGGTTTCTTACCAGTCCATACCTCTTCTGGAGTCTTATCCTCCAACACTGATGTAGGTGTTCTGCTGACCAGGTAACAAGCTGTCTCCACCGCCTCTACCCAGAATTTGTGTCCTAACCCAGCGCCACTGAGCATGCTTCTTGCCCTTTCCATCAACGTCTTGTAAATTATTTTTACAACTCTATTTTTCTTAGGTGTGTATGGAGTAGTCTTTTTCCATGCTATACCACACTTCTTATAGAATTCTTCAAATTCCTTGCTGCAAAACTCTCCACTGTTATCTATCGTCAACACCTTTATCTTCTTCTCTGTCTGGTTTTCCACCAGAGCCTTAAATTCTTTAAACCTGTCAAAGACTTTAGATTTCTTCTTAAGGAAATATATCCATGTATTTCTTGAGAAGTCATATATAAATTATACATAGTACACAGACTTACCCAGTGATGGAACCTTCACAGGTCCAAACACATCACTGTGCACAAGTTCTAATATATATTTCGCCCTCTTACGATAAGAGGGGAAACTCACCCGATTCTGCTTCGCATATACACAATTTTCACAGAAATCAAAATCCAGAGAGCTATTACTCATACCTTCTACTATACCTTTACCATGAAGTATTCGAAGGCCCTCCTCTCCAATATGTCGAAACCTTTGATGCCATAGCAAGGTCTTCTCTCCAGAGACCACTAGATTTTCTACTCCACTTTCAGGAACCACATAACTGTTGCACCCATCAATAAGAGTACTACCTTGTAGCTTGAATAGAGTTCCAATCTGAACTCCTCACATCAATACCAGTGCTCCCCGAACCATTTTGTAGGTATCCCTCTCGGGCATTATTTTTACACCTGCATCATCCAACTTGCTTATAGAAATTAGATTTCCGGCCAATGCAGGAATATTCAAAACACTCGGAAGTGTTCTAACCCTTCCACCTTGCAACTTTAACTTTACTTTTCGCTAACCAACAATTCTAGCCTTCCTATCATCCCCCAAGAAGACATCACCACCATCATATTTCTCATACTCGTAGAACCACTCTCTATGGGGAGTGAATTTAAAGGATGCACCTAAGTCAATCAACCATGCCTCATGATCTACATGTGTACTTGAAGAAGCCAAGTACAAATCTCCACCTTCATTTGAGGTGGTTTTCGCCTCTGCAGAAGGAGAATCATCATATCCCTTTCCTTTGTCTGGAGCTTTAGATTTACAATCCATTTTGTAGTGCCCTTCCTTTCCGCATTTCCAGCACACCACCTTTACAGGTTTTCCTAGAGATTTAGATCTCCCTCTAGATTTAGATCTCCCACTCGATGACTTATTTTTGTTTCTGTTCTAGGACTGTCCTCGTACAAACAAGGTATCACCATTTTGGCTGTCCATATTTTTCCATCTCATATCCTCCATTAGCAAGGATGAGACTATTTCATCAAATTGCAGGGCAGTTGCATTGCTACCTATTGTAATAGCCAGACTATCCCATGAATCTGGTAGAGAACACAATTAACTGATGCACTTATCTTCATCTAAAATTTTAATATCAACTTATAATAACTGACTTACCATAGTATTAAATGAATTCGGATGTTTTGTCACCAAGTCTCCATATTTCATCCTCAAGTTATACAACTTTGTCTGTAGGAACAGTTTATTCACCAGAGACTTAGATTGGTACAAAGTCCCTCACTTGTCCCATAAAGGCTTCTTCGTAGCTTCCCCTAATACATTAACCAATACTGAATCTGAGACACATAATCATATTTTGCTCTTATCCTTCCAATCCAACTTCTTCCATTCTTCATCGAACACATCCGTTGGTTTAGTACTCGGATCTACCATGACCCACTGATCTTTATCCACCAACAAATCCTCCATCTTGAGCTTCCATAACCCAAAACTCTAACCATTAAATTTCTCAATCTCTATCTTTCCACTGCTCACCATCTTCTTTCACCACTAGAATCGATCCCTCAGATCTCCCACTGAATAGGATCTACCACAGGCCCAAGTGAAATGCCTCAGCAATAAAGGCATCCCCTTGAAGCCAAAACTGCTCCGATACCAAATGTAGGTTTAACCTCGTACATAAATTACCTACATACGAAACCTAAAATACAAAAAATAAACAATGCGAGAGCATAAAACATAAAACACATATACACGGAGATTTTCCCCTGGATCCCAAAACTGGGACGACTAGCTTGCTTTTTCATTACGTTCCTTTCAATGTTACAATACATATTTATACATGTGGAAGCATCCAATACCATGGACCAAAAACCATCGCGTCCAAAACCATGTGCGAAAATCATGCAAAATACCATAGGTAGGTCGACCCAACCTAATATATAGTCCAAAAACAAAATTTTATGGGGCACTGGCCCTCACCCCATAGAGGGGGGCTATCTGCACCCCTCAAACCCCATGTGACCACCCCGCTACATAGTCAGTGCAATGAAGGGGGGGGATCCGTCCCCCCTCTAAACCCCTGATTAACTACATGGGCTAGTCGTGGAAATAATATAACACAACCCAACATCATTAACCATTGCTCTGGAAACAGTTCCTATAGTTTATATATAACTTGGTTCTTGGAATAATTTAATTTATTTTTATATTGTAAGTGGATAGAAAATCTATACGTTCGTTCCAATATATCCCTCATAGTTCTGTAAAATTAAAATCCCCTTTCATTAACATCCATCACCACTCCAGATGAGATAAGGGCCAATTCATCATCATTCACATGTTCTATAATTTTTTTTTGCTTAGAATTACATTGATATTTTCTTTCGTTGTTGTTCACTTTACAAAATTAAATATATATAAATTAAAATATTGTTTGAAACATATTATATAATATTCTTAAGTATATTGTTAATGAAAATAAAATAAAAAAATTCATATTGAGTAGCATTTTTTCATTCACTTCATTCATCCTTCTGCAATTTTTCTATCAAGATTTTACGCTCTTCTGCACTTATATTAGAAATAATATTATTGATCTTCTTCATTTTGTGGTTCTACATGACACACACTAACCAATACATATTAGTTAAACTTACATATAGTTTGAACATATTACGCTTGTAAAGAATTTATAGAGAACTTTTATTTTCTGCTTTTTTGGATGTGTTATCATTGCGCTGAGCAATATTTTTGTTACTTGACAACTTCTTAAACATTTTTTATCAGTATAAAAACTGTACCATTCCATACAGAAGTCATTAAATATATTTTACACATAAATCAATAATTTTCAGCCAAAACGAGTTCTTGTAACTGGTGTGGTTATTTGGATAAATTCCCTTGTACATTGCTTCTATTATACACACTGGGAGTTTAATTCCTCTGCACCGATAAAGAAAATTAATAATTAAGAAGAATATTTTCAGTAGAAATCACACGAATGAAATTTTTTACTGAAGCGTTTCGAACCAGCTAGTGTGGTTCATCATCAGGACTAGATGAACATGCATACCATGGCACATGCTTAAATAGAGGGCAATGTAGAGACCAATAGATCATATAGCAACTATAATAACTAGTTTATGACTAATAGTATTTAATTTATAATAATTATTAACATAAAATAATATTAAATAAGAAAAGATCGAAAATATAAATATTAAAAGAACGAACAACAATAGGGATCAGAGTTCTCTCTCTCCTCTCTCTCTCTCTCTCTCTCTCTCTATATATTATATATATATATATATATAATATATATATATATATATATATTATATATATTATATATATATATATATATTATATATATAAAGTGGAGTTAGACCCTATTAATAATTCAGTGAGTCAAGATCCTATAAAAAGATAATAATTAATGAAAACTAAAATATCCACATGGTGAAAATCAAACCAAAGGAATCAAAATGGGAGGGATAAATGAATTAAGGTCAACCAAAAAATAAGGTTCTAAGGTCCTATAATCAATAAAAGGATGCAATGAAAAATGAATAAAGTATAACATAAAATACTCAAAGAGGTTAAGAAAGAAAAAGATGAAAGAAATACTAAAAATAGCCAAGAAATATCAATATGAAAAAAAAATTGATGAGAAAACCAATCAAAATAATGTTAACATTAAATACAAATACCTAAAAGGATATAAAAACAAAACATTTCTTAAATAGAAACTCAAACCCTAAAAAAGAGAAGCAATTCTCAAACAAAAACTTACAATAATATAAACTAGGAGGACAATACCAGGACCCAACTCTTGCTAATATTCCAACCATCATCTCTATTTAAATTATTGGGCCCTTTTTCTATTTCCAAGGACTTCCTGAATTTAGGATGAGGTAAAAGTGTAACCCTTCCAATAACATGGGCCTTCTCAATGTATATATGATGCTTAGATTTTTCTTCATGCTCTACCAAATTAGCGGAGTAGGTTATGTCATGCTTGATGTCAGTTGCATGCTCACAAGTCCTTTTATTAATGGAGTGACCAGTCTCACCGTTATAGGGAGACCCACATGAGAAAGGGATGATGTAAATTCCTTTCATATTTTTGGTGTCCATAGGGTCTTTTAAGGATCTTAGGGAGCCTTATATGGTATTTAGAGGCCTAAAGGTTGAATGAACCTTATGCTTATTTATGATCCTCTTAGCCTTGTCCATGGTCCCTTGGATAAAATGGAGATGTAAACCAGAAAAATGATACAATCATGGGAATCATAATATAAAAGGAAAACATAAGTAATTAAATACAAGTCACTTAACAATGTCACTTGGGAGAGGTGATTCGATGCATTACATTACACCAGGTGCACTGATAAACAAATGCCAATTTTTTAATACGGACAGGGCCAAAAGGATTCACTGCAACATGGAAAGAGAAAGGCATTGGAAAATGGGTGTGTTATATTACATAGGGCACATTGTAAAAAAAACATCGTTATCTAAAAAAATGGATAGGGCTGACATGGTTCAGATCTACATTATAACAAAAAAGGTCATTGGTGAGGGTCATGCCTATGATGGACCTTTAAGGTTCATCATCAATGTTGCATATGGTGATGTTCCTTAAAAAAGCGTTGTTGTAAGTGGATATAGTGATGGTATTTTAATGTTTGTTAGTAAAGCCATTTTCAATGATAGTTTTTGTGAGGGTTGTTAAAGGCTCGTCACTACTTCACTCTTTGGTGACACTTCTAGTGACGGTCATTTATTGGCCCTCATTAATGCTCTTTCTGTTACTTTTGGTGATGGTCAAAAAGTGTTCGTCATCATTGATCATTCCAATGAGTTTTTGATGGCGCTATGTGACTATTGCTATATTTTTTGTCAAAAGATAATGATTTAATACCATTGTTATGGAGTCATTTTCATTATGTGTCTAGGGCCATAGTGGTTGCAGTAAATCAATTTTTTAAGAACTAATTAGTGTGTATCATTTCCATCAGGTAATGAGAATATAGTTTTTCTATGAGTTAACACATGATTCATACTATTAGGTTTATTATCTAGAAAATTCCCTTTATATGAAGTTCCACTAGTGTTTGTAGGAACCATATTATTTAATACATAATCAAACTGAGTCAATTCTATTATTGAGAGATAAATATCACTCTCCAACACTCCTAACACACCTTGACATGCTTTGGCACACAATAAAATTCGTTAGCACCTCCCATGTCTTGGAATATCTTTGTACCAAGAACATCTTTCCATGACTAGGACACCCAAGAACATGTTGGCATGCCTTAGTACAACATAGCACTCCCCTATCATGTGTTGTAATGCCCTATAGTCCCTAGCATCCCCTAGAATACCCTGGCATGAATTGACAAACATTAGCACTTGGCACGCATTGGCACTTGGCATGTATTAGAACCTATTTCTAGTGTGCCTAACATGCGCCTCTTGAAAAAGGTAAAGTCCTAACTTATTAACCCTCTTATGTGTTCATTTCTTTTCATTTTAGCTTGGTTCTCCATTTTTATGCCTTGACACTCCTTGAGAAATGTTGGAACAGCCTAGTACCCTGCACATCTTGGCGTGCCTTAACACTTGGCATGTCTTGGCATGCCTTAGTACCTGACATGTCTTGGCATGCCATGATACTATTTGGCACATGTTAGCACATGTTGGAACTATCTAACACACTCTAACACTTATTGACATGCCCTGATATTACCTATAAATCCTTACCACTACCTAACATACCTTGTCACTCCCTCCTTGGCATGCCTAGCACTTGTTAACACTCCCTAGCAAACCCTCATATTTAATCATTTCCATTCATTTTGACTTAGTGCTCCCTTGTGTTGTCCTAGTACTCCCTAACACTCTTTGATATGCATTGGCACTCTCTAGAAGACCTTACCACTCTTCAAAATTCCCTACCACTCCATAGCATGCATAACACTCCCTAACACACATTAGCAATTGGCATATGTTGGAACTCAAGAACTCTTAGCATGCTTGGCATACGTTGAGATGTCTTCGTATGATTTGACATGTGTTGCAATGGTTTGGCATGGTTTAATATTAAATTTATTTGAGATAAATTATTAAAAGGTAAGAGAGAAGTAACATAGGAATATTTGGCTCTTGGAGTACATTAACACATGGCACATGGCATGTATTGGCACCTACACTACTACAAAAAGGCCTTTATAGGTGGTTAGGCTTGTGACGATCTTGTCAAAAATGCCTCTGAAAGTGTTTTCAGGGATTCAGGGGTGGTTTTTGAAATTTCCCCAAAAGTCATGAAAAATTGAACCTTTTCAAGGGGTTTTCTAACAACAACCTCTATAAGTGTGTTTTCATGACTTTTGGAGGGGGATTTTAAATTATTTCCCCTAAATATATTTTTCATGGCAGTTTTCTGAAATCCCCCCTATAAAGTCATGAAAAATGAAGTTGGAAGGGGGGGGGGAGGGTTTAAATGGCTTCGTATAAATATATTTTCATGGGGGTTTTAACCCCTTTCCCCCTCAAAGGTCATGAAAATTGAACCTTTTTTGTAGCAAGGGGTTCTAACAACTGCCTCTAAAATTGTTTTCTCATGAATTTTTTTTTTTAAGGTGGGGGGCGGGGGGGGGGGGGGGTGGTCATTAAATGATATCCCAAAATATACTTTTCATTCCTCTAAAAGTTTAATTCTCATGACTTTTTTTTGGGGGGGGTGTCCAAAACAATCTCCAAAAATCCAATTCTTGTGACTTTTAAGGGGGGTTGTTTGACAACCCCCTTAAAATTCAGGAAAAAGTAAATTTTGGAGGAAGTTTTGGGGAACCACCACCCAACCCTGTTACAAATCCATTTGGGCACATCAACCTTGACTTATACATCAATACTATTAGGGCCCATCAAACCCTAATTCAGTTGTTACGTGCCATAATGAAGTCAACCATCAGAATGGCTCCTTCCCAAGAGATTCCATGATTAAAATCATCCAGAAACTACCTCTAAGAAGATTAGCATAGGCATGCCTTTATCAAGGTGCACTACAGTGCAGCCCAGTAGATTGCAAGGCTGCATTGCAGTGCACTTGAGCCCTATTTGGCCTACACTAGGAAAGTTTGAGTGAAATATACATTGGGGTTTGGAATATTCTTATCCATAGGATGCTTCTAGAAGTTTCCCAAGGTTATCCACTCCTTTGGGCTCGAAATTGGATGAGGAAGGAGGTTAAGGAACATCAATCCCTTTATCCCTTCCTCCATGGAACTGAATCCTAAGTTTGGGAGGGCATTCATTGTCACCATTTATGGCATAACTTCCTTCATTCCCCGAGAAAAAGACCACTCATCTATGTGATCAGGGGCTAGAAATCATTGAATTATAGGGAGATGCTGTTAGTATGATACTTGAGTTGGTTTCAAGTATTGTAACAATGTCAAAATGTATTGCTTGCTATGAGGAGAGGATGGGATTGAATTGGAGGAGTGGCACTAAATCAAGCAAATGGGGTTGTAACTCTTCCTTTTACTAATAAAGTATTCAAATCTTGTTCCATATGTTTGTATTGTTTATTGATGCTTTCATAAGTGTATTATTTACTTGATTCCATTTTATGTTTAATCAATAGATCATTATCATAAGCTTTGATCGATTTTTGTCTTTTGTCTGTGTGCAGGTACTTTTCAAGCAGATTAGGTATAGAAAGGAGAGACAGAATTGGTCAAGGGAGATAAGGAGTAAGTGAAAGCTTTAGGTAGGCTTCTTTACTATCTTATTTAATCTATTGGTTATAGAAAAAGTAGAGAATGCTATGCACTCTTGTTCTAGACTTAGCTACTAGTCTAGGGATTTAGGCATTTATCCATAGACACTAAAACTTGCCAAAACAAATTTGCAACTCCATTGGGGATCGATTATCCATATTAGTATCTTATCAGCCTCTTAAGATATTTTTACATACTGTACTTGTGGTCGTTGATTGAATTTCTGTCTTATTTCATTGAAAACTGAGTCAAAACTGTGTCAAATTGCCTTAAAAAATGGCTTATTGTCACCAGCGCAACCTAGTGAAGGACATAGTGTGTTGAAATGCACTTCCTGCATAGAGCCAATGCACTGAAGCACATTGTCTCTCACTACAGCTTGCGTTGATCCCTTGAGGGTCAGTTTCCCATCTAGGAGATGAATTTTTTTGCCAATTTTCTCCTGTTTGAATGAGTTGCTGAATGTTAATGATTTCTTGTCTCTGAAAATAGTTTTTCATCTCCTTTTCGAGCCCTACTTTGATTTGATTGATTAATTTTTCTTTAATGTTTTCTTTGTCATTATCAGTCTATAGTCAAAGTTATAATATATTTTATTAATCTTCATTTGAAAGAAAGTGTCGTAAGGTCTTCTTTTCCTTCGAAACATAACTGTCCTAAAAGTCTTCATTATTATGAAATATTGATTGATTATATGTGCATATTTCTTTTTTGTTCATAATAACATTAAGGGATTCGAAAAGAAAAACTTGCATTGTTCATATTGTAGTTTGTGAATGCTTGAACGGAATAGCTATGGAAATTTTATTAGATGTGCTCTTTGCTCTTTGCCAAAAAACTGATTGCTCTATCCCTACCTGCTAAGGATTTTCATTATTAAATTGAATGGAAATAATGCTTATCATATTAGCTGCATTTTAGGAATTACAAACATACATCACATGGTGAAACGTGAAAGGAAAATTCTAAAGAATATTAACTTACAATTTATCTGAATTTACCTTATGGAGCATTGTCACTTAACAAAAAACATTTAGAGGTCTAGGCTAGGGACATGTTCTAGTGTTGTAAAACAAAGCAACTATTGATAACTTGTCTGCAATACATCCCGAGTGTGATACCTCATTCCACGTATGTGAGTTTATCGTAGCTCGTCCATGTACCTTTGGGTATATAGGGCGGTGTTACAATGTGTACAGTATATGGGAATACTCTTACTATGCGGTTTTGCATTAGATATCGCTTATACAGATTGGGCCTCCATGTACTTTTAGGTATATATTGGGGGAAAATATTAGGTTTCTATCCATCCTTAGGTAACCAAGTTGGCCTCCTTGTACACTGTGATACACCAAACACAACATTCTAGGAGATTGCCTGCTTGTACTTCTTGGTTCGCTAGGAGGTATTCTGCAGTCCACAGTTGCTTGGTAAACCTTTTGCCTAGATTATCCCTCTTTTATTTTGTTATTTTAATTTGATTAAAATAAATTTAATTGACCGTGGATAACATCCTCCATGCTTGCTCCTTATTTGATCTTAGTTTGAAACATATGGCGACAAATCTGGAGTCCACCGATCAAGGAATTCCTTTTGATGGGAATCCTAGTCCTTTTCCTCTGTTTGGAGATATTGGTGCTCCATATATGGCTACATTGTCCCTTCTAGGATTTACCATTGGCTTGCTAGTATGGTTGTTTTCAACCTCCTTGGTTCAAAATATCATGATTTCTGAGCAATCGAGTACTCCTCCAACTGGACAAAATTAACCTCCAGTGCATCCTAAAGTTGGCCCTTTTCATTCTTCCTCGGTTGTTTCTTCCTCCCTTTCTTCCTCTTCAGCTGGTGAAAGTATTGGTACTAGTAACCAAGTGGCTAAGAAGAAGAAGAAAGGGAAGAAGAAGAAGAAGAAGAAGAAGAAGAAGAAGAAAATTCAAAAGAGGGGAAACCAAGCAACCATTGCTTTAAATGCAACATCTGATGAGAAATTATCCATCAAGCCTCACAAAGTTTGATATCCATGCAAACTTTGTGTGGGAGACCATATTCTTCAAAATTGTTTTAATATTCCTTAGATCTTAGAAGAATGGTCTTCCCATTCACATCATCCTGTGTCATCAACTTCTGGAGATCAAGCTAGTGACACATCGTCAACTAGTGATAGTAAAGTTCATGGAAAGAAGGGTAAAGTTAGGTTTCCCTGTAGGTTATGTGAAGGGAATCACCCCATTCACCTTTGTCCCTATCTGGATGAAGCCAAAAAATGTTGGATAACCATCCTGCTTCACCACAGTGACTTCCATCTAGTTACAGGAGACTATCCCTTACCCCTTCACTAGTTGATGAATCGACTAACCAAAATCAACTGTTGGTCAAACCCACTCTCTCTGAAAGTGAATCCTATGAGTCTATACCTGAGCCAAATCAATAGGTGATGGAAATAGTTGACCTGATTTCACTTTCAGTTAATCGTACCATTCCCGAAGAAAGTGAATATGATACCACTCAGGTTCTTTTCATTTATTCAGATTTGAATGAGCTTGGAGGCAATACTCCTGTTCCATCAAGACATGAGGAAAATCCTCCCATTATCGTAACTCAAGGGGTTAATTCTCCTGTTTCTATGGTACCCCCTCCAAGTAGTGTAGTCACTTCCTTTGATTGGAATCAACTGGCAGGATTTCGTCTTCCTTCTTATGTGACTTTCCAGATCATAGTAAAGGTTTGTAATATGATTGTATCTGGCACTATTATAGATGAAGGTGCATCTGTGAGTATCCTTTCCTCAACTACTTGGCAAGCGCTTGGTTCACCGTCACTTGTGCCAATTACCCAGAATCTGTTGGTTTTTAATAGAGGAACCAATCAACCATTAGGGATCCTTCCTCAGTTACCTATTACTTTGGGAGGAAAAATCATTTATCTGAATGTGATGGTAGTCCTAAGATCTCTAGATTACAATTTACTTCTTGGGTTCAACTACGTTTATAACATGGGAGCTATTGTATCAACACTCTTTCAAGTGATGTGTTTTCCGCATGAAGGAAGAATTGTCGCCATTGACCATCTTTCATTTCTCGGTCCAAATATGGCTTCCAGTCAACCATCTTACCACATGCTTCTTTTGTACCAATGGTATCATCCCCGCCACGGGTTAATTATGTGGCAACCTATCCCATGCCTACATTATGTACTTGGAGAATTGGAACCAATCTCTCCTTCCAGAGCATTGTTCTCCCATCTGATGAGAATCTCTTGGAAGTCATGACCTCCTATCATGGGTTGTGAAAAACAAGATTGAGGATAGTTCTTTTACTGTGTCAACCTTGTTAAAAAATGAAACCAAGGAGTACGAGGACAATTCTTGGTCTTGTGTCAACCTCGTTAAAAAATGAAACCAAGGAATATGAGGACAGTTCTTGGTCTTGTGTCAACCTCGTTAAAAAATGAAACCTTGGAATACGAGGACAGTTCCTAGTCTTGTGTCAACCTCGTTAAAAAATGAAACAAAGGAATATGAGGATAGTTCTTGGTCTTGTGTCAACCTCGTTAAAAAATGAAACCAATGAATATGAGGACAGTTCTTGGTACTATGTCAACCTCATTAAAAAATGAAATAGACCAATGAGCATAGTTCCTTGTCTAATGTCAAGCTCATTAAAAAATGAAACAAGGAATATGAGCAAAGTTGCTTGTCTTGTGTCAAGCTCATTAAAAAATGAAACAAGGTCCTATGAGGATAGTTCTTTTAATTTGGCAACCTCATTAAAAAATGAAACAACTCCCATGAGGATAGTTCCTGGTCTTATCTCAACCTCATTAAAAAATGAAACAAGGTCCCCTGGAGAAAAGTTCCAAGTCGAGTCTCTAAATAGATCTCATAAAATCCCATTTGAGTCTTTCACTTGATCTCGTAAAAGAACCTTCATTCCATCCACCTGATAGCCATGACTAGTATACTTAGGTGAATGCAATGAAGCTTTGGGGGTAGGCACCTAGTGGTAAAGTTACATTTCCTTGTAGGTTATGTGAAGGGAATCATGCCATTCACCTTTGTCCCTATGTAGATGAAGCCAAAAAGTTGTTGGATAACCATCCTAATTCACCACAACGACTTCCATTTAGTTACAAGAGACTCTCCCTTTCATCATGGTGGGGGCATGTAAAACTGAATTCAAGCATAGTTCTTCATTTTAAGCTTGTGTAAAATGAAACTGAATCCAAGCATAGTTTTTCATTTCAAGCTTGTGTAAACATGAAACTGAACCCAAGCATAGTTTCCTATGGCTCAAGCTAGTGTAAAAATCAACCCATCTCCATTTTAACCCTCTTGATTTCCATTCTATCAGCCTCTTTTGTTAGATGAGCCTTGGTTGTTTTCATCCCATCGCCATCATCCCTTTGGCCAATCATACTCTTTCACTTGGTTTTTTTACCCATTTTTGAGGAACAATTGCAATGAGTGGTCTTATTAGCCATTCATTTCACATATATCAACATGTTTTGAGAAGTTCCAACATCACTAGAACTAATAGCTACCCTAGACAACACTTGTTCCTTAAAATGGAGTCTTTTTTAAGCTCTTTTCAGACTCTCTATACGTGAAAAGATTGTCTAGCATTTGTCCTTTCCAGCTCTTTAACGGATTGGAAATGATATCCCTCTAGTATTATTTTATGCTTTTTTCAGACTTGAAAGATTAATTCACAAAAAAGAACTTGTGGAGTTTTCTTTTTGTCCCTTCTCAATCTCTCTAAACATGAAAAGGACCGTGTTATCTTTGTCGTTAAACTCGTTAAAACATCAAATACCGACAAACTTGTCCATCTAGACAAGACCGAGTTTCACCTTCGCTATACTTGTTAAAACATTAAATAGCGATGGATTTGTTGGCATTATGATACAGGTGTTGTCCTTGATGGAAACTCACTCAGAGGTATGATACAGGTGATGACAACTTAATCAGATGGCAGATCTAGTGCAGTAGGACAGAAGAAAGGTATATGCGGGTTAGACTTGATGAAAGAGCGTATATACGCAGGATATCTGAGAAAAAGGTGCATATACGTATACACGTAGGTTCACAAAAGGAAAAGCGCGTACATGGTTTTGGTCCGTGGTATTTGGTCCATGGTATTTTGGTATTGATCCATGGTGTTTGGTTCGAAATGACGACCCGAGGTATTGGGTTCATGGTATTGTTTCTACATGGTTTTGGACCATGGTATTGAGAGAAGCCTAACCTATATAAGGAGAAGATCATTAGGCAAAAGGTGAGTGCAAGGGATGGATTTCTAACGAAGTGGGAAGATCTAGTATTGTTGGTTATCGGTTTGTGCTGCTTGGCTCGTGTTGGATATGACAACAAAGGTATAAGTATTTATCTTTATATCTGTACGTGGGTTGTCCCTGGTGAAAGCGCGTATACACGCGGTTTCGATATAGTCAAGTAGCATATGCATTATGAGATTTGATGTTTCAGGTTGCTGTTGATTCTAGTGGTTGTTGCAGAGTTCTAGGCTTTGGTTTGCGCTCTGTGTTTTTGATAACAGGGTTTCAGTGATTCAGTATTGGGTGATTTAGAGATTTATGATACAAGTATAAGTTCATGATTGTATTGCAGCAGTGATTGTTTTGTACTTATGGATCCAGTCTGAAAATTGATGAAACGTGGTCCCTGAAGAAAAGAAGGTTGCAGCCTTCTGTAGGTAAGCACCTACGTACTAGTATATCCGCTAGTACAAGAGCTAAGGGGGTTGTAGCTCCCTTCCAGAAGTAGCTAGAAAACGAGAGAGGGTTGTAGCCCTCTGCAAGTTGTAGCCTGCGTGCTGGTAAAGAACTGCACTAGTACATTCTAAAAGAAGTTTCTTATTTAAGGAAGAAAGAGACGAATTGCAGCAGGTGGTTTTCACCCACATTGGGTTTCCACCTTATATCATGGTGTGCATGTGTGCTTCTTATGTGTGATGATCTGTACTGTTTTACTACTGTTAATGTGGTTAATAATGGTCTGATGCATTTACTGAAGATAAGCTGACTGAATCATAAGATTACTGCATGTACGCCTGTTGCATTTAACACAGTCGTGTATATACGCAGATATATTGAACTGAAGCCACTTATATAAATCTGAGTATGAAAAATGAAAAGTAACTGATTTGATAATACTGATTCACCCCCCCCCCCCCCCTCCCCTCTCAGTATTATTTCCAAAAGGATTCACCTGAAGGGTGAAACTATACAACAAGCATATGTTATCCTCCTTAATCTTGATAATAATAAAGAGGTATTGGTCAGCAATGACTGGGGAAAATGGGAAAAAGGGGAAAACCACTTTATGGTAGTAGGTTTCGTTTGAACATGACACTTTTACTTCATCTCCATGACTATTTGGGATGGGTTGTCTACTTGACAGTTGTCATACTCATGGTCTATCACACCATCCATAACTTTTGTTTTGGGTCAGTGCTTCCAATTTATTTAGACTACTTGGGTTTAGTTATCTGCTTAATGGTTATCATACCTATGGTCTATCACACCATCCATCACTTTATTTTGGGTCAATGCTACCAATTCATATTGCCGATATGTTCAAGAGAAGTCATCCTTTGCAATACCATAAACTTTTATTTCCATGACCATCAATCTTGAACCTTGTGTCGCCAATCAAATTATATATTCAAAATCACTACACTCGTTTCATGTCGTTGATGTGGGATACATCAACGCCCTCTTGCGACGAGTTGCTTCTTATCAACATCAGCACATTATCCAAGAAGTTGACTTAGAAACACCCCTTCAATACCTTGAGGCTTGCATACATCAATCACAGGTTTCTCGCTTTCGGCGATAGGTTGACATCACCGCCCTTCGACTGAAAGACTTTGTATGGTGTTCGACATCAAATCATCCACTCACACCATACATAATGTACTATAGTACCTTGAGATCGTTATCATTATCGGTGATTTTTCTCACGTTTATTAACAACTTACATCATTGGCTGGTAATCAAACGGTGTCTTCCCATGTGCGACTTCAGATGACATATTCACATGGTTAGACTCATACTTGAGCGAACAATTGAATGAGATAGAAGACCCCAGATCTAGTTTCATCCATCTGGGTTGTGATTTCAGGAGTACTAAATCAAATGTACAATGGCTTTACATTGATAGTCATTCCGATCATGGGTCTATATCTGTAGACAACTGTTTATGTACATGTAATGAAAGTTTATAAGATGAGCATGGGTATGCCTTCCCTCAGCAAGTTCATGAGAAAAAATCAAATTATCATGATATACGTATTGTAATTGATGCAAGTCACCTTCCACTTCGAAACCTTCTCTCAACATAGTAAAGTATTTCACTCGACATACATATTTATGACTTCATGCTTTAGGGGGCAACTATTATAGATCCATTTGGGTACATCAACCCCAACTTACAAATTAGTACTATTAGGGCCCATCAAAATCTAATTCAGTTGTTACATGCCCTAATGAAGACAACCATCAGAATGCCTCCTTTCCAAGAGATTCCATGATTAAAATCACCCAAAAACTGCCTCTAAGAAGATCAGCATAGGCAGGCCTTTATCAAGGTGCACTGCAGTGCAGCCCAGTACACTGTCAAGGTACATTCTAGTGCACTTGAGCCCTCTTTGGCCTACGCTGGGAAAATTTGAGTGAAATATGCAATGGGGTTTGGAATGTTCTTATCCATAAGAAGCTTCTAGAAGATTCCCAAGGTTATCCACTCCTTTGGGCTCGAAATTGGATGAGAGAGGAAGTTAAGGAACATCAATCCCTCTATCCATTCCTTCATGAAACTAAATCCTAAGTTTGGGAGGGAATTCATTGTCACCATTTATGGCATAACTTCCTTCATTCACCTATAAAAAGACCATTCATCTAAGTGATCAGGGGCTAGAAATCATTGAATTATAGGGAGATGCTGTTAGTATGAGACTTGAATTAGTTTCAAGTATTGTAATGATGTCAAAATGTCTTACTTTTTATGAGGAGAGGATGGGATTCAACTGGAGGAGTGGCACTAAATCAAGCTAATTGGGTTGTAACTCTTCCTTTTACTAATAAAGTGTTCAAAGCTTTTTCCATATGTTGGTATTGTTTATTGATGCTTTCGTATGTGTATTATGTACTCGATTCCATTTTATGTTTAATCAATAGATCATTATCATATGCTTTGATCGGTTTTTGTCTTCTATCTATGTGCAGGTACTTTTTAAGTGGATTAAGTATAGAAAGGAGTGACATAATTGGTCAAGCAAGATAAGGAGTAAGCGAAAGCTTTAGGTAGGCTTCTTTACTATCTTATTTAATCTATTGGTTATAGAAAAAGTAGAGAATGCTTTACATTGTTGTTCTAGACTTAGCTACTAGTCTATGGGTTTAAGCGTTTATCCATAGACACTAAAAATTCCCAAAACACACACCCGTCATTCCCCCAAAATAAAAATAAAAAAATCATTAGAATTAAACTTTAAGAGATGGTTGTTAAATGAATGCCTCCAAATGTTCAATTCTCATGATTTTCTAGGTAGGGGTGTCTTTTGGTGTATTGAACAGAGCAAGGGGACATATGGGTAGCATGGATGGGTAGAAATGATAGGTTCAAGCATGGTTTACTAAGATCTATAATCAAAGAATTAAAGAATGAGAAGGGGACTTAGGACCTCATGGCATAGGGTATAAGGGAGCTACAGGGAAGGAAATGAGAGGAATAGATAGGGGAACCCCTAATAGTTGTGATGAGGGAATTAGGGGCCTCATTATCACAACATATACTCCCTTAAATCATAGCTGATAAATTCCCTATCCCTTAACCACCAAGCATTAATTTGTTAATCCCTACACTCATAACTCATAATCCATTAGCCCAGCGATCCATTAAACCTTAAGTCACTAACCCCTTAACCCCTAACCCCTAACTTAGGATCCTTGAACCAGCATTAAAATTCACACCAATCTAAGTTTTGGAGGAAACTTTGGATAACCCACCCCCCACCAAAAGTCATTAGAATTAAATTTTTAGAGGTGGTTATTAAGTGGCTGCCTCTAAATGTTCAATTCTCGTGAATTTTGGGGGAGGAGGATCTTTTAGTGCATCGAATGGGGAAAGGGAAAATAAGCATATCATGGATGGGTATAAGTGAGAGGTTTGAGCATGGTTTGTTGAGATTTATAATCCTAGCATCAAAGAATGAGAAGGGGCCTTAGGACCTTATGGCATAGGGACTAGGGGGCCTAGAGGAGGCAACAAGAGAAATTAATAAGGGAAGCCAAATAGTTGTGATAAGGGGATTAGGGGTCTCATTGTCACAAATCATAATCCATTAACTGGTAACCACTAAATTCCCTATCCCCTTAACCTCCAAGTCGTAATCCCTTAACCCCTACACCCATAACTCATAACCCATTAACCCCTTGATCTCTTAAACCCTATTCCACTCACACCTTAACCCCTAACCTCTAAATTAGAATCCCTAAATCCCCTAATCCCTAACCCCTTATCCTCTTAAACCCTGACCCTTAACACCTAACCCATAAACCCATACACCCTTGACCACTAACCCCTTAACTTGCTAACACCTAAATCTCATAACACTTAAGCACTTAACCCATAAATCGCTTGGCCCCTAAGCCCTTGGTGTCTAAAACTTAACCAATGAAACTGTTAACCACTAAGCTCTTAAACTCTAACCCCTAAACCCCCTAGAACTCAACCCCCTAACTCTTAAACCCCCTAAGCCCAAACCTTTTACCCTTTACCCTTAACCGCTGACTCCTAAACCCTCAAATCCCTTAACTACTAGCACCCCTAAGCATTTCTCCCAAACAATAGGTTCTCCAACAATAATATTCTTTGTCATATTAGGATTTTTTTTGCTAAACCCTCCAAATACAACCTCTAAGAATTACTACGGTCCAAGGAAAATAGCCACAATGTCCCGAAATATGATCTACATTTTATGGAAAATCATGTTTCCCCTAGATATCCTCCATGTATTTTCTTTCAAAGGGAAATAATATGGTCTTCTAATGTCCACAGGTGCATCTAAGTTCATAGGAATAAAGTAAGGTCATCTCCATGCATGACTCAAACGTAATTCATGTCCACTCAAAAGGAAAAAGAGGATATAAGGATGTCCCTTTACCTGACATCATCCTTTAACATTGGTCCATTGTCTTACCAAATGCATGGGTATCAATCCCTTCTAAGTCTACAATCTTTCTCAAAGGTTCGCTCCACAACATGCTCAAAGCAACATTCAAATTCCCTTAGTTTGCTCTAAGTCTATTTGAAATTGACACAAGAAATGCTCAACTACATGAATGGTGAAATATTCTAGCTATCCATATAACAATGTAAACTTCGAAACAAGAAGTGATATTGTTACTCGTTTCGTAGAGATAGCAAAAAAGTGACCGGATTTTGAAAAGGGGCGATGCAGAACACACATATTTTTTTAAAGCATAGTTTCTGGCACTTTAAATTTTTTGATGTACAATAAGTTTTAGAATGTTAGTGATTTGCAATCTGATTTTAGAAAGTGGTGATTTTGCATCTGGCCCTTTTTTTAAAAGACCTATTTTTTGACTTTAAATTTTATAATGTATGAAATGTAAATAATTATTTTCTAAATTTAAGAATTTTTGAAGTGGTCTTCTTCTTCATATTTTCTTGTTTTTATTTTCATTTTTTTTGTAGTGAGGTTTTTATTGTTTTGCATATTTAAAGAAGAAGATCGATATTTTGAAGTTTCGATATTCTACATATTTATACATCGTTAATTAATTTTTCAATGCACATGAAATAATTGCCTCTAAAAAACAATAATTTTTAACAATTGACATAAAATAACAATTTCAACATAAATATAACTAAAAAATTACACATTTTGATAATTTTTTGCTAGAAATGACATGTCAAAGTCACAACTTTTATAGGAAAAATTTAACTATAAATGGTTAAATAATAGTTTTTTTTTTATGAATTTCATGTCATAAAAATAATACTAATCACTTTTTTTTCAAAAAATAATGGTTAACATAAAAATTAATGCGAAAATCACATAATACAAAATTGAACACATAATAACATTAATTGAATGCTTATTCTTCTCATAAAATGTCAAAGTCAAAACATTACAAGTATAACTAATTAATAGTTACAAAAAATGAGATTGATTTCCAAGCATAACTTAAATTTAATAAAAAGTATCACATAATACAAACTCTTCATCCTCTAGAGTTTCATCATTGTCTTCTTCCACAATATTTTCTGCTTCATTTTGCTCATTTTCCTCTTCTAATGGATCCTTGATATCTATGAATCTCCCAATGTATGTCGTTCCAATCATTCCATGTAATGGTGGTTAAGGTTCTTTTTCCTTCTCTGCCACACATGATTCACTAAAGTCCCCTTTCTTCAACCCATTTTCTTGCATTGCATCTGGAAGAAATTGAAGAGCATTAATTCTTTGCTGAATAAAATTGCATTGTTCTGGATCTTTTTCAATGGCAATGCAATCTTTTCCTTTTTGAAGGAAACATGTTAGTGTTGTACCTAATTATCAAGCACAAAAGAAATAATGAATTAAATTAGTACAATGACATATAAATTAAGAAATAAGATATTGAAATTCAATTCCATATAATAAAACTTACCTGAGCCAGAAAATAAATCCAAAATCCAGTCTCTTTCATTTGAACATATGTCTATAAGATAGTTAATCAATAACTGTGGTTTTTGATAAATGTTAACTATCTCTCATTTTTCTTCTTTCTGTTCATATTTAGTTTTCTCACAACAAAATCATAAGCTAGTACTTGGCTATGGCTCTTTCCATCTACCTGACTAAAAATCATAGACATATAGCTATCATCTTTTGCACAACTATCAATATGGATGAACTCACAATCATTTATAAATGGTTGATCTTTACAGTTAAGAAGACTTGACTTTTGCCTGTAACAGTAAATAATAAAAGTTCAATTAACTTGTATATAAATTATTTTTTAAACATTAATCAAATATACATTTTCGATGTCTTTCCATGTAAGTTGCATACCTGAGTTTGTTTTCCCCTTGAAGCTTGCCAATAACATTACCAATTGTGTGTCTGAATGAAATGTCACAAATCTCCATAATGGTGATGATATGACTTCTAGAAATCTTGCAACCACTTTACTAAGAGCTTGATAAGTATAAGGGTCACTATCATAGTCAATGTTTGGGATATTGAAACCATGGGGAATATCTGCAATAATTAGGGCATAATCCCTTTTAGGTATGAGTTTCGCAATGTCTTCACAGTCACCTTTTGTGATTTGATATTGAATAGTGTCAAGCCCATTGCAAATGAAATGAGTAAGAGTTGGATCAAGTTCAATGTTCCTATGGTGTTGCTTCTTCAGTCTTTCGATCTTAGTTTTTTCAATAAAGGTTCTAAAACTATCTAATGCTCCATTTTCATCCTTCCTCATCTTTAATAAAATAAACAAATATATGTAAAGTTATAAAATAAAAATAACTAGCAACAACCATAAACACATAAACGCAAATGTTTATCCAGTAAAACCCAAAATCCGGGGAAAAACCCAACCTAATAAGATCTCATTAGCATTGGCCAAAACCCTAGCCAATTCAACCAAGTGAGCCTTTACTGCTCACCTCTAGGTCTTGCATTACAATGAAGTTCTTCTAGCCTTTTATAAGTTCCATTACATGTAATAACATGGGCAGAATACTATGGGTGCACAATACCATGTGCCCCAAAACCATCACTATTTAACCTGGTCAACTTTGAATCTATCCTGAGTCCAGTTTACCTAACAAGGTGAATAAAAATGAATGTATAAATCAACATACCTTTTTAAATGTGAGATATGTTTTTTTTTAATGTTGATGTAGAACTTGAATCTAGATAGTTGCGTACAACATCATCCCAACTATCCTCATTCAACAATATAGCAATTTGTTCTTGTATTTTCATGTAAACTTTGTGACTGCATAGATAAAGTAAAAAAAGTTTATATAATGATATGTATCACAAATACTACCAATAACAATATGTTATATTTAAAAGAAAATTATAATCTAGAAATAAGTAAAATCAATTCAACAAACTTACTTTTGAAATTCCTCAGACATTTCCTCCAATGATAATTCCCCTGACCTCACATGAGATAATATTGCTTTGAAAAGTTTTTCATCTTTCACTCGCAATTCTCTCCGAGGTGTGATAGTCATATCTTCTGGAAGCTGCTTCATTTTAGGACCTGATTTACTGTTGCTACAAATCAATGGTTTAGACCTTTTGGCCTTCTGGTTTTTAATGCCAATGTTCTCCTACATGCTAAAAATCTCATTAATCAATTCCCATATATCTCCAATTCTAAATTCAAACTAGAAAATGTTATCAATACCACACAATAAATCATTATTTACTCTACTGCCTTTTGAATTGATTTTCTCCTCAATTTGATAGCATATTTCCATACAACATTCCTTTCAAAATTCTATAGTAACATTTATCTTATCCTTGCCACATTTTTATTCAAATTCACTATGAATAAATCTATCCCTTTGGATGAAAGTCATGGACATCCTATATTCATTATCTAAATTATGATCCCATGCCACTAACTTTGCTTATGTATCTGATAAACCAACATAAATGATACATTTCATTGCTTCAAAATGTGGGTTATTGGGATATTCCTCCATCAATTGTCTTTGAGCTTCTACATAATGGTTCCCTTGAAGCACATAATAATTGTACTAAAAACATTTTGACTTATAAAATGGTTATTTGTTGGGAACTTGAACTGAATCAATAAGAAGCACATAATTAACCACATGAGCATATGGATTGTACCTAATCAATGTCTTCAAGTTGTGAACATGAAACTGGTGTGGCTTTTTGATTTGATATTTACATTGTCCTTCACTTTCCTTATAGATTTGTCTCACATTAAGCTGAAACGTACAACCACCCTGAATTAAGTTTCTCTTTTTCAAGTTATGTTGAATAGCATTTTCTTTTGTTTTAATAATGCCATCCTCTAAATCAGCTCCTAGCGTAATGATTTCTCTTCCTTCTTTTGAAGTTTCACTAGGATCTTCATTGTTGGTAATGACTACTTTAGAATGTTCAACTTTACTTTTATTCCTCATAGCATTCTCATCATTAACTAGAATTGATTTATTCTTGGGCATTGTTACTTTTGGGCTTTTACGACTCTTCTCCTTTCTAAAATCAGTTCCAATGTCATCCTTAGTAATGACAACATATTCTTCGGTGTCAGTTTCAACTTCCTCATCTTCAAAAGTAACCTATCTACCTTTGCTAGATTTATCCACTAGAGGCATTCTTTTCTGATCCCTTGAATGTAGTTTTGTAGCATCATGAATTACTACCTTTTGCTTGTTTTCCATATTTTCTTCTCACACTGAGTAGAAATTGCTCACAACTTTCTTAATATCATGCTCTATGAAATGAGTTCCTTCCAACATAATCGAAACACTTTCAACAAAATTATCCCAAACAAAATATCATATGTCAATAAAAACTAAGCTATAAAAATATAATGAGACAGTTACAGTAATGCAAAGAACAAATATAAATTACAATACTTACAATAGTTTGTGTCATCTTATTTATGATTTGTTTACAAAACTTTGTAGACACCTCTCTCGTGTCATTGAATGAATATAATAACTGATATCTAATCCTTTCATGTGACTTGGGCAATTTTGTATATATCTAAACAACTTCACTGTCTGGTACCGAACACGTGTCTATGACCTTTCCCAACACCTCATAAATTTCATTATCATTAGGTATATCAACATATAGATATATCTTCACATCTCCGCTTTCTCTTTCTTTCACATACGAGACATTTTCCGGAAGTTTCACTTCTTTTAATTTCTTCTAGTATAAAATCATCTTATTATCATTTGAGGCACTTGAAATATTTGTAGCTATCATCTCAGGTTTCATTCATTTAACAATGTTTTTTGAGGATCCACCTTTAATAGCCTTTGGTCTCGAAAGATTCACAAAAATCTTCTTTGATGTCATTTTCTTGAAAAAAAAACGCATATATATAATCAATAAATTTTATAAAAAAATAATAGCTTAAATTAAACAAATAAAATGATAAATGTAATTAATTTTCTAAAACACATTAACCATTTAAAATTAATAATAAAATAATAATAATAAATTTAAAAATACACCACCCTACCACCCTACCCGGAATCAGTTGGCCACGGAGTCGGCAGTTGGGCCTAGCCCCCTACCCCACCCTGGCGGCTCAACAATACCACCCCACCCCCAGCCCTGCCCAATCCCCCGCGCCACCTTGGCGGCCTAACGGCCTACCAGGGTGGGGTTGTGTACTGGGTAGCCAGCCCCCCCACCACACCCACTATGGATATAGTGGGTAAATATGTATCATTTAAATTTCTAATTTCTAAAAGAAAAATCATTAAACTTATTTAATTTTAAAATTTGCACAATAGGAAAATTAACTAACCTTTCAAACGTCATAATCTTTCGTTGAATATGTCATTGATAGCAATGTAGCTACTCCAAAAATTCACTCCAAGTCTTTTAAATAACCTCGGAAAGCCTTGATGTGATGTGAGGAATAGTGCTAATTAAATTTATTATATAGCGGACATTAACGTGGGATTAATTTTTTAATAAATTTTAACATGTAAATTTTGTTATGGCGATATAGGAAACTATGATAAAATGAAACATTATGGATTGTTTTTACAACATGGTGAATGTGGGATTAATTTGTTTTAGAAGTTATATATATATTATATATATATTATATATATATATATATATATATATATATATTCAATTGTCTGTAAATTTATATAGTTGAAGTAATTAAATTATTTAGGTAAAATATTTAGATTACAATTTTAATTTAAAAGATTTATTTCATAAGAAAATTTTAGTTAAAAGTTTTCAATAAATTGTAGAAGAAAATAATGGAGGGAAATACATGAAATGAAATATTTGGAGGGAAAATTTTTGGAAAAAATTTTTGGAGGGAAATTTTCATTCTTTAAGATATATATTATCATTAGGAGAGTCTACGTTTGTATCATTCAACCTATTCTCTTTAAAAGGAATGGATTATCTAATAGTGAAGTTTCGCTTTGTGAAGCATCAACATCTTCGTCGTGTAACAACTCTATTCATATTGATGAATATAACATAAATTCTTCCACTATGAATAGATAGTCAATTCTTCCACTTATTCCTAATTGTAAGGACTATGAGAGAAACATCGATGAAAGTCGAGATGAATAATTTCAACTAAGTAAAGAGTCACGGTTTCCACTTAGTCCTAATCCTATGGATTATGAGAGAAACCGTGATGAAGAGCACGATGAAGAATTCCAAAAGCATGGAGTGTCATGGTGTCCACTTAGTCATAATCCTATGGACTATGAAAGAAAGAGTGATGAAGAGAGTGATGACAAATTTCAAAAGAATGGAGTGTCACGGTGTCCACTTAGTCCTAATCCTATGGACTATGAGAGCAGCAATGATGAAGAGCATGAGGAAAATTTTCAAAAGAATGTTGTGCACAGTTTCCACTTATTCCTAATCCTATGGACTATGAGAGCAGCAGTGATAAAGAGCATGATGAATCATTTAAAAAGAATGGAGTGTCATGGTGTCCACTTAGTCCTAATCCTACGGACTATGAGAGCAGTAGTGATGAAGAGTGTGATGAAAAATTTCAACTAAATAGAGTGTCACAGTTTCAACTTAGTCCTAATCCTATGGACTATGAAAGTAGCAATGATGAAGAACATGATGAATAATTTCAAAAGAATGAAGTGTCATGATGTCCACTTAGTCCTAATCCTATGGACTATGAGAGTAGCAGTGATGAAGATAATGATGAGCAATTTCATATGAATAGAGTGTCACAGTATCCACTTAGTCCTAATCCTATGGACAATGAAAGCAGCAGTGATGAAGAACGTGATGAAGGATTTAAAAAGAATATAGTGTCACGGTGTCCACTTAGTACTAATCCTATGGACTATGAGAGCAACAGTGATGAAAAACATGATGAATACTTTCAAATAAATAAAGAGTCGCAGTTTCCACTTATTCCTAATCCTAAGGACTATGAGAGCAGTAGGGACGAAGGACAGGATGAAGCACTTAGTCCTAATCCTAGGGACTATGAGAGTAGTAGTGACAAAGGGTAGGATGTGGAATTTTCAGTAAGTAAACAAGCACATTTTTTACGTAGTCCTAATCCTATGGACAATGAAAATAGAACTAAAAATGCACATGAGGAAGAATATCCAATAAACATCGAATCAAATTTTCCATTTAGTCCTAATTCTAAGGACTATGACAGTAGCACTAAAGAAGAAGAGTACGAAGAATATCATCCAAGTCAATATTTCAAAATCATAGAGTATCAGAGTGAGGATAACATTCCTCAAAATGATGATGAAAATGCTTATACAAATGATGATCCAATGATGGAGATGTTTTCAGGAAATATTGTATCATGGAGTAGGAGCAAACCTTTTCATATCAATCAAAGATGTTCTAGTTGTACAAGGGGTAGAGCAAAATATCTGACGAGAAGAAGTTCTATCAAAACTCTCATTTCAAGTGAATGTTGTCAAAAATATTGCTTGAAACATATGGATCTCAAGTTTTCATTAGAGAAAAGGAATAGATATTTGTCAATGAATAAAAGCATGCAAAATTCACATTTAGTTGGGTGCATGCAATCTACATTGTTAGGTTATGATTATCATATTGAGTCTTTATTTATTTATAAAAAGGCTTTCAAAATGTTTCATTCGATGGGTATTTTTCGTCTCTCAAGAATCCAAGAAAATTTGGAAAAGGATCCCACATTTTATCTAGAAGTACGTCATAAACAACAGTTTGGGCCATTATCAAATACTACAATGTCATGGATGAAAGATTTCTTTTCAAGGCATGGAGAGTGTATGCCAAATAGAGAGATAATACATATTCCAGATAAATTTTCAAGACAAAAAATTTACAACTTATACAAAGAATATGAAGAAGGTGCTGAGGGACATGGTCGATTTATTACATATCAATATTTTGTGAAGGTATGGAAGAAAGAATTCAACAATATCTATATTCCTAATAAGACAAGCATGGGGATTTGAAGTACATGTGCTTCTCTTAAATAAAAAAGGGATAAATGTGAAGGGTTAGAAAGAGGTAAGCATTCATAACTTTAAATTTTAAAATTGTATAGTCATCAACTATGAAAACATATTTCTTAATGACTTTCTTTTATGTTGTGTAGATTCCATTGTCAGAGAACTTCATGAGCATCGTGAACAACAAACAAATGAAATGAAAAAATTGTACAAGCATAGAAATAAGTGTTATGATAATCTGAATAATTATTTGGGTTTGATAATTGATGGTATGGACCAGAATAAAACACTTTTACCACATTTTGTTTGCACACCCAACAATTTACAGGAGGAAAATTTTATTCAGTATCACTTGGTCGGTTGTATGGCCTTAAATGGGAAAATTGTTCCAAGGGTGTACTTCACAACTCCAAATATTCATAATGATGAAAATATGACAATAACCATAATTCATGGTGTGCTTTCTAATTGGTCTGGTAATCTTCCTGAAGTTTTGTATCTACAATTGGACAACACATGTCGTGAAAAGAAAAACTAGGTTGTTTTTGGATATCTAATCATGCTTGTTGAATTAAGAATTTTTCGGATGGTAAAGGTTGGTTTTCTTATTTTTGGGCACACTCATGACCATATTGATCAGATATTCAGTCTTTTTTCAGTCACATCGAGGAGGAAGGAAGTTGGGAGCTTTCCATCATTAACTGAATGTATTAAGAAATCATACATGTCAGAGCCTACTTTTGATGTGTTGGAAGAAAATTTTGACATGCGAAGGTTTATTCTGGGATCACATGGTGAGGAAAAATGCATTGAATAACTTAATGGCATTGGCTTCCAACATCAATTTTGTATCAAACAAATTGATGGTAAACCACTAATATGGGGCAAGAAGTATTCAAATACTGCAAAATTTGCACCGTCATTAGGTTTGGAATTTTTGAAGTTCATTCCAGGTCATCCAATATTTGCATCAAATATATTGTTATTACAATCAGTTGTTGAAGTTCATAATGCATGCAGACAAAATAGAGATATAAATTATTCTGATTGCCTAGAAGAAATTAAAAAATGTATTAGATATACATATGAGTACTTTGACATTTCTAATTCAGTTTGGTGGGAGTCATTTTTCAATAATCAAAGTGATATCATTTCAAGAACAACAAATGAATATATACCTTTGAAAAATCCATTTATCTGACCACAAAATGTGTCAAAGGAATATGAGGAAAGAAACATTGTTGAACAACAACAATCTCAAGGTATTATTAATTCTTCACAGGCAGAGGAAAGAGAGATGTATATTGGTTCCATAAGGTCTAATGCACAATGTGAAGCCATGGAAGACCTTTACAGGGGTTCAATATAGGATATTAATGAGGGTTGCTTGATCACAGTGCTAGCATATGGAGATCCCAATGACTATCCATTATGGGTTGCTAAGGTTATAAAGGTCTCTAAAGAAAATTAAGATGTTACAGGTGTTGAAGTACATTGGTATGCCACAAATACACACCCATTCAATGGTGTGTATAATTCAAAGATGATAGTTGATAAAAAAGTTGGCAGAAAGAGAAAACGAAAGCTTACAAATATAAATCGTCACCGCATAGACCTCTTAAAATTGGAGGATGTTGACATACTTGATTATGACTTCAATTTAACAAAGAGAGGAACTCTTTTCTTCAAGATGATAGAGATTCTTAAAAGATTGCTGCCAGAAGGAATAGTGTTGAGATGGGAGTCTGCTGAAACCAGTCATAGATCTAGAAGATTTTTGAAACCTGAATTGGTCAGCATGCACGTGGACTCAAATGGGGCACTAGAGTATGAAAGACAAGAATATGGAATATCTTCGTCTCCATCCAGTCATTCATCTGAAGATGTGAATTCTGATGGTGTGCAAGAAAATATGAGCGATTTTGAATAATTGTCTAAGGCCATTTATATAAGTGATGTTTGCATCGTATCTTGAAATAGAAGTTTTGATTTCCATATGGTGTTAAATCAGAAGTTATGATTCATTTTTATGTTGTTGGATTATATGTTTTAATTATGATGATTTTTATTGTTTAGAATGTCTATAATGCAACAATAAATTAGAGATATAGTGTATGTTTCATTCAATCTACAAATAACGACATTTTAATTAATTTACTCATGTAATTTGTTCATAATGTCATTGTTTTTTAATTTTATGATTGAAAATTTTACAATTTTTTTTGTATCTTTAATGTTATGGTTGAAAACAATTAGAACTGTAGTGATCTTTAGTGTGATGTTATTATATGTTTAACAACATGGATGAAAGCTAATAGAATTTTAATGTGTTTCAGATCCCATTATTTTATCTTTATCGTCATTACTAAAACATGTTGAAATTATACTTAGGAAAGAAAAATGTTATACTACCAAAAATATTAGTGTTTTTTTTCCTCAAAAACAACTATTTTTTTGCACATAAAAATTCGGTTTTACTCACATTTTTTAAAAATGTTGAAAATTGACCCTTAAAAAAAACCATCATTCCACTATACAAATTTTTCATTTTTAGCACTATTTTTCATGTTTTTTTGGGGTTTTTGGCTAGAGTTCCCGTTTTGAGTTTATAGTTCCCATTTCAAAATTTACATTGTTATATCTAGGTTCCTCCCCTTTTGACCTCCTTTTTTATGTATTCAATATAAATCTAACCAAGGTCATTTGCAATTGGATCTCCCTTTTTCATGTAGTGAGAATACTGCCTCATTCTTTAGGAATCCGTTTCTTCTAAATAAAATTACACTAATAGTATCGACACATGTGGGGCTAGAAGATACATTAAGAGGATAAAACATAGGTCAAACTCGACCTTATTGTCAAACATAGGTCAAACATATATAAAAAAATTAAATACTCGACACATTTAATTCTTACATTGTTGGAGAGTTTTGGATTAACTTCGCCCCTTTTTCCCTACCTCCATGGTAGCTTTTCATTCCATTAATTCTTCAATAACTACTTTCAATTTTCCAAGTTCCTTGTATTTTTCTCCCAATTTCTCTTTTGCATCATGTAATTGAATTTAGTTGGGGAACCCCTAATAGTTGTGATAAGGGTATTAGGGGCTCCCTTATCACAACACATAAACCCTAATGCATTTAATCCCTTAGCCAAGGGGTCCCAAGGGTGTAGTTGTAGGGGCACTGGGACCAAATTTGGGAGTTCATAACATTAGGATAAGTTGACTGGTATGAGCAAAAAGGTGGGACAGGTATGTTATACAGTATTTTGTCACACTCCCCATCTCATGACTTGGAAACTCACCTAAATGAGGCTTCCAAAATTAAGGCTTAAGTGGTTGTAATGCTCCCTTTACCATTTATTAATAATACATTACATGTTTTCTTTCGATAAATGAGTCAATACTTTCTCATTTAGTGTAATACTCCTTGATTTGTTACATGGTTTATATTGGAATGAATTTTGGTATGTGTGCATTTGTTATCTCCACATGATCTTCCTTGTATTCATCCATAACGATGAAGAGGATATTGAGCTTGTGAGAGAGAATCAGGGATGAAACCAATGAACGTTAGCATTGAAGTGAGGTAGGTCATCTATCCTCCTTTATGTTTTTGAGTATAAAGTAGGAAAGTTTGCACACATTTCTGTTTGTTTGTGCAGGAAATCCTTTCTGTAGACAAAAATGATCCCTCTAGTCCTGTGGGAGGATATAGCAACAAACAAAGACAAATATGTGCAAACTTTCCTAGTTTATATTAGAAAACATAAAGGAGGATAGATGACCTACCTCACTCTGATGCTAACGTCTGTTGGTGTCATTCATGTTTCTTTGTTTTCCAATCTCAATATCCTCTTCACTGTTATGGATGAATACCTGCAAGGAAGATCATGTGGATACAACAGACACATACATAGAAAAAATCATTCCAATATAAACCATGTAAGAGATCAAGGAGTATTACAGTAAATGAGCAATCATTGACACATTTATTGAAAGAAAACACATAATGTATTATTAGTAGATGGTAAAGGGAGCATTACAACCACTTAAGCCTTGATGTTGGAAGCATCCTTTAGGTGAGTTTCCAATTCCTAGCCTTAACCTTCAAGCACTCTTTTCTCCTTAGAAAAATGGGTAGAATTTAGGCATAGTTCATCACCAGGAAGGCAACCAAGCAATAGCCAACCAATTGTGGATAGCAGGGATCTCATTCATAGCAAAGGAGAGGGAGTTAAGGATCCATAAAAGGAGGGAGAGGTTCCACATATCAAGGGAAATATCCATGAAAGTAGTATCAAGGACCAAGAATGGGAGATCTATTTCCAATCCTTATTCACCTATAACAAGCCTGTCATTCTCGAGACTTCTAGTAAGAGAAGCTTTTCCTCCACTTTAGGAAAAACTACCTGAAGAGGCTTAGCACGGGTTTTCCTGGTAACAACAGTGCTGATAGCACTAGGAAAATATATTGCAACAAGGTACAAGCACATGTCACTAATGATGCAAAAATCGTTGCTCCTGAAAACAAGGGTTTCTGGCAAGTTTCTTTAGAATTCTTTCAAGCCAAGTTTTCTTTTATTTTTCAGGGACGCTTCTAAACATGTTTCATGGTGAATACACTGAAAAATTCCATCATTGTCGCATTAAAGGCATAGAGTTAAACACTTCAAGATATGAGATGGGGAGTGTGACAAAATATTGTATAAGAGATGCCTGCTATAGCATGTAGGTAGAATGGGAAGTGATCATTGAAGTGCTTTACAATTTACGGAAAAGACCCAGAGAAATACCATCAAGAGACCTAGAAATCAAGAATGATACAAGATATCTAACATATCTTATGTAAATATGCCTAATAATACATATTTGAGTAGGAATCTAACAATACATGAATCCACGACATGGACAAAACCATCCAAATAGAACGTACCATGTGTATGGATCCACAACATCGATGCAACCATTTGAATAGAAGGGATCATGTGTACAATCATGAATATCTAATAACTCCACACAACCTTGATTTATCAGATGAAACATAGGGTGTTCATCCGTGTCATGATCCAACCAAAGTACAAATCTCTAGATTTACCTTTGAACTTTGGACAGTCACTTGGTATTTTAGTTGGTAGCAGAGGCCAATATGGTGAGTGCAGTATTGGGTCATTCGTAAACCATGACACATTCGACAATTCCAATGTTTCCAAGAATGGAATTTGTGGATTATATGGGGTTTAACGTCTCTGGTATGTACCAAACTGAGTATTCTAACCCTGCTGACTTTGGGTCTGCCCCCACAGTGGTGGGGTTTTCCCATAAGCACGTTGACCATATGAATTTTGGTAACCATATTGGATGTATGGAGTCTGCGAAGCAAACTGACCATATTGTTACTAGAAGGGTATTTTTTGCGACTATGGCATCAGTTGTTGGTAAGGTCCCTGTTGTGATTGCAAGGGAACCTGTGGTGACAGTTGCTGGTAAGGTCCTTGTTGAGATTGGTAGGAAACCTGCAGTTGTGACTAATGATAAGGTCCCTGTAGGGAACTTGTGGACTAAATTACTCGTAAGGTCCCTGTTGGGATTTGAAGGAAACCTACAATTGCAATTTTGATTACAGGTATGGTCCTTGTTGTGGTTGTATAGGAATCTATGGATGCAGAGCAGGATTACAAGTCCCAAGGTCATACTGCATTTGAGAACCATACTACGTTTGAGGACATACTTGCTGATAAGGAGGAACTCTCGATAGTGGCGTTTGGAGTTGTTGAGAGCCAGTAGGAATGTAAGGCTACTAATAGGAAGGCTGAGTCAAAGGGACTTGTTGACCTTATAAATGGGTCCCAATGATGTTACCTAATACAGGTGGAACTGGCGTTCCACCTGGGTTAGCACCAGTGGGTTGATTTTCCCCTGATGTGGGAGGGGGGTGCATAGTTTCCATTAGAAGCAGGAGGTACGTAGGGCGAAGGTAGTTGCCCCCCAGACGGTGGAACATATGAACTCATATGTTTTCCACTCAGAGTAGGGACCTTAATTACCCTAGCTATAATAGGAGGAGTAGAAACATTAAGAGCAACATGCATTTCACATACTATCACTACAAGTTGAGAAGTCAACATAGGCTGCTAGGGGTCTGCACAGTTATCGTCATGTTTTGAACAAAGGAGCTAGTAGTAGGAGTGACACTAGATGACCAAATAGGGTTATGAAATAATGAAGTTACAATAGAATTGTTGGAAAAATCATTGTCAAGAGAGTTATAACCTGGTGGGACCAAGTGTGCACTATAAGTAGGAGGTGTACTTGGCCCACTCGTTAGATGGTAGGAAGAAGGAACTTAAGGGATGTTTTGAGGAGGAATAAGTAATATAGGATCAATTTCAGTAGTTGGAATATGAGTTTCAGAAGTTTCCACAGGAAGACCTTGCGGTGTTGACCTTACAAGTGGGTTATCACCTTTTGTTGCCATGGTTGGTAACAATTCTTGGTTTGGAGCTCGAGTCGCTCTAGGATAAGGAATCAAAGTTACATTAGGGGTATCAAAAGGACTATACGGATGCAGAGGTGATAAATACAGATGATCTAATTCAAAGAGTGGATTAGGAGGAAAGAGAAAGAACTTCGAAGTAGGTTGAGGGCTAGCCGGAGGAGAGTCCTGAGATGATCCTACTGACTCTGGTGGTGGTTGGGAAGAAAGCGGTTGGATACTTAGGATTAGACCAAGTTCAACACCTTGGCTCTCAAGGGATTCAGGCTCAATGATATCGGAACCTACAAATCTAGGTGAATCAGATGCATTAACATCTCCATAGATATTGTCCCTTATATCCAGGGTCTCATTTTAGACCACAGGTAGTTCTGCCATGATGTCTTTTAATGAAATAAATTTCTAATAATGTGTTAGTGAATTCTTTGGCTCAATTTCAATTTTACGTTTAACCATTAATGTTGAGGACAAAAGGAGTTTTTGTTTCACGGGTAAGATGTTATTCCATGGTTGATTAATTTTAGAAATTAACAAAAATAAATAAATAAAAAAGGGTTAAAGTAGGCATGAGGGTTTACCAAGAAAACATGAATTGCTATATACACCTTGGCAAACCAGGGACTTAATGTAGGACAATTAATCTCCCCGAATGATGTGTTCAGTGTATCTTCGTATACAACGTGGCATACTCTGTTAACTATGGATGGATAACAACCCATAGGGGGCTGCCAATATATACATGATGGTACATGGGAGTGCAATCCATAGTAGTATTTTCTAATGTGTAACCATTCAATGACATCATTCCCATATACTTACCATGTGTGGAGCAACTTCGATATACCTGAAAGTATTGGAGAACGGTCCTATACACTTATGTACGTGGAACAAGATTTCATCACCGAGATACAATGCTACAAAATAATGACAACTCCTTCATTTAATGATGTCGGAACACATCTCTAGCCTAGACCTCTAAATGTTTTTTTTAATGCTCCAAATGCTCCTTAGGTTAATTGAGATAATGTTTAAATTGATCTTCATTTAAGTTTCATTTTTAAGGCTCAAAGATCGATGTCACTTGAACACCTATGATGCAACTAGTATGAAAAAATGATTCTTTTCATTTCAATGAAATTTATCTAGCATAGGGAAGAAGTTCAAGCATTGATACAACAACCAAGTATGTAGCAAACAAAGCTTCCAAACTAGATCTTTCACTTTCACTATTCCATTGCACTCACCAAAAGTAAAACAAATTTCAATTCACTAAGATGCACCTACATGATTATTTTCATTTTTCCTTTTCAATGAATGGGAATGCAATTTCAACTTTCAACACTAAGAAATGTAATCTATGCTCAATGATAATCCCAAAGAAATAATAATTATGTAATCAACAGCAAATCAATATTCCTTCCACACACATAAGAAACAAACAATAAATTCAATTGACCTAAAGACTCAAACAAAATTCACTTTCACTACATCAAACAATGGGATGGTCCGATGGAGTTTTGCAAACCAATAAAAATTCTAGGAGAGATCTTTATGGGAGAAACCCTAAAAAATTCTTGATTTTCAAGGGTCAGAGTGACTGTAACAGTAAAAACCTGTGCTAACAAAGATTTTAGTGAGACTGTAATGGAAAAAACCGCGCTGGCAGTGCGACTGTTTATGAAGAAAACGCGTTCAGAGATAAATAATTAGGAAAACGAAAAGAAATTCAAAGACATATCTAGACTTGACACTCTAAAGGACACACTACTCAAATTTTGAATCCATAATTAACCTAAGTTACAGATTACTAGGAGGTTGGCCAAACTAATAAAAAGACCAAACATAAAAATGAGGTTTGAAGGGCTATAAGCTCCCTAATGGAGTCACCATTTTGTTGTGCGGGAAATCCTTTCTGCAGATAGAAATGATCCCTCTAGCCCTATGGGAGGATCTAGCAACAAACAAAGACAACTATGGGAAAACTTTCCTAGTTTATACTAGAAAACACAAAGGAGAATAGATGACCTATGTCACTCTGATGCTAATGTTCATTGGTGTCTTCCTTGATTCTTTCACTCCCAAGCTCAATCTCCTCTTTATTGTTATGGATGAAAACCTACAAGGAATATCATGTGGAGACAAAGAAAACATACATAGAAACATTCATTCCAATATAAACCATGTAACAAATCAAGGAGTATTACACTAAATGAGAAATCATTGACACATTTATGGAAAGAAAACACATAATTTATTATTAATAGAGTAGGAAGGGACAACCACTTGAGCCTTGATGTAGGAAGCCTCCTTTAGGTGAGTTTCCAAGTCCTAGCCTTAACCTTCAAGAACTCCTTTCTCCTTAGCAAAATGGGTAGCATGTTCAACACTAGGAAGGCAAGCAAGGAATAGCCAACCAGTTGTGGAGAGTAGGGGTCTCATTTATAGGGAAGGAGAGGGAGTTAAGGATCCATAAAAGGAGGGGGAGGTTCCACATATAAAGGGAATGAGCCATGAAAGTATGATCAAGGACCAAGAATGGGAGATCTCATTCTAATCCTTATTCACCTGTAACCAACTCGCCCTTCTCGAGACTTTTAGTAAGAGAAGCTTCTCCTCCACTTTAGGAAAAACTCCCTGAAGAGATTTAGCATGGGTTTTCCTAGTTCAGCACGGGTTTTCCTAGTAATAGTTACACTGGCATTGCTACGATAGTATAGTGCAAGAAGGTACCAACATGGGTCACTAGTGATGCAAAATGTGTTTATCCTGAAAATAAGGGCTTTTGACAAGTTTCCTCATAATTATTTCAAGGCAAGTTTTCTTCTATTTTTCAGGATGCTTCTAAACATGTTTAATGGTGAATACACTAACAACTTCCATCATTTTTTGCATTAGTTACACAAAGTTCAACACTTCAAGATATGAAATGGGGAGTGTGACAAAATACTATATAATAAGGTATCTTGTTGTGTATTAAATGGGGTAAGGGGAGGTATAAGAATGGTTTAGTAAGATCTATAATCCTAGCATTAGAAATGAGAAAGCAGATTAGGACCAAATGTCATATGGGCTAAGGGGCATAGAGGGAGGGAAACAAGATCAATTGATAGGGGAACATCTGATAGCGTTGTTAAGGGGATTAGGGGCCCCATTACCACAACCCATAAGCGGCTTTTAACAATATTTTTTGAAACTTGGAGGATAAAACTAGGAGTTTTGAGAACGAGCCTATACATGTGCTTTTGGAAGGAGAGATATAGCCCATAAGAGAAGAAATTCCTGGAAAACGCTGTGTTGGTGTGCATTTTCTCACTTTCCAAATAATTTTGAATGAGGAAGTCTTGGAAAGGATTGAGAACACAAAAAGTGCCTTTGCTAAAGTTTCAAAGGAAACTAAAATATGTAGATGCACTTTGTATGTGTGCATTTTTTTGTATATGAACATATTGGGATCCTTGTTTGACTCCATAAACACCTATTACTGTGATGAACTAAACCAACAATATCCGTACTAGGTGCATGTTCCATTGCACTATTTTGGATGTCATGAATATGACCACTTGTTTTGATATTTCCCTCTTAGTAAAAAGGAAATTCCCTAGGAAAAATAATGGCAAAATGATGTAGAGGGATTTGAAAGAGTAGCACATTGCAAAATAAATCTACACCAGTAGGAGGCCCCTCTTCTTAAGGAAAACCAATAATAAAAAAACAACTACACTACCTTAAATGAGGACATGGGAATGTTATATAAATAAATACAAGAAATGAAATCTATAGATATAAATACATATTGAAGCTTTATCAAAAGAAAGACACCAAAATCCAACTAAGAAGAGCCACAAACAAACAACCCAGAAAGAAAAAAACAATTCTTGGAGATACACAGGATTATGCAAAAGAAATGTATGTGGAGTAAGTAACCTTGGAAAGCATGGTAGAAGAGCTAAAATGAAAAGATTTGCAAACAATCACAAAAAAATGGTGCAGATGTGGATAACTCAACACAAGAAATGAACTCTCTAGATCCAAATATAGATCAAATCTCTATCAAAAGAAAGGCACTAGACCCCAGCCAAAAAGATCAACAAGAAGACAACCTAGAAGAAAAAAAATAATCCCAGGAGATACCTAGGATGATGTAGAAGAAATGGATGTGGAGGAAGTAACATTGGCAAGCATGGTAGAAAATCTAATAGGAAATATTAGCAACCAATATTGAAACAAACAGTGTAGATTCTACATCAACCCTTCTTGAATCTCTATAATCACAAATGGATGGCCTCTAAAAGATAAGGTTCATCAAGCTATGGTATCCATACTCATAGCTTCAAAGAATCACAAGGAAGGAAAAACGAAGGGCAAAAAAGGCCACAAAAACCTCATACAAGAAGTGAGTGAGATGTTAGCCAATTCAAGTAAGGTGATTGCCATGACGTATACATTAATCTATTCTCGACCATTATCAATGAAATTAATCACATGAAACATTAGGGGCCTAAAATACAAAGGCAAGTTGAGGCTCACAAAAGGTGAAAAACATAAGGAAATCCCTAGAGTGCTCGTACTATAAGAAACAAAATTTTACAGTGAGCGTCTAAGTGAAATCCTAGAGAAATGCTATAAAGGTAGTGCTTTGGTGGCATTGGATACAGAAGGAAAATAATGAAATCTAGCTCTTGTATGCAGTATTGTGGAATGTACCATCACCAAACTGACTATAGGCCCACACATTCTTTCAAGTCATTTTCAATTCACAAGTTTTAATAGGTAGAATTACAAATTTTTGTGGCCTATCTCTATTCAATAACTATAACTTTGTTTAAGATCTCCACTCCCTCTCTTTAAAAGACCTGTCGATAATAGGGGGTAAATTAAACATCATTAAAATGATGGAAGAAAGAAAATGTGGATTACGATAATCAAACTATGATGCCTAGCACTTCCTTGACCTCATGCAAGACCTACAAGTCATAGATGAAGATACTATAGATGCGATATTTACTTGAAATAACAAAAAAGGTGGTCACCCTCAAATTGCTTCCAAACATGACAAATTTTTGGTATCAAAAGATCCTTAGGACAATGAGATATTTTTGGAGGCTTTAATCCTTCCTTCTTACATATCAGATCATTATTCAGTAAGCTTCAATGTCTATGTCAAATAAGCCCCAAAAATAAACCCTTTCAGTTTGAAATATTTTTTCTTACGGATCGTTCTTTCTTGAAAAAGTCCCAATAATGGTGGTAGGAAGCCACTCCTCCACTGGGCTCAATTCTACACCAATTTTAGTAGAAACTCAAGTTCTTAAAATCTCAAACAAAAAAATGGAATAGACAATATTTTTGTAACATCCACCAAATCAAATAGGACTTAGAGGATCACATGGAATAATTTTATCAATGCGTTATTCTTGAAGGTCGATTTGACAAGTTAATTGTGGAAGAAAGTGAGCTTCTCGCTCAATTAAAAGAAGACTGTATTTAGGAAAAATTTCTTTGGTGCCAAAAGTATCACATAAGATGGCTTAAGGAGGGGGAAAACTTCATATTTTTCCACAAATCCATGATCAAACACCACCATCACAACAAAATCTGCTCACTTAAAAATACTATAGGATAGAATCTTACAAACCATGCAGAGTTGGAAGGATAATTAGTTGGTTGAATTATCTTTAATAAATCAATTAAATTTAAAGTTACTTTTATAATATAAATACTATCTGGTAATTGGTGAAGGTTACCATTGCTATTTACTATGACAAAATCAAGTACCAACAAGTATGGCCCCCATGTATGACATAATAATGTGTCAATTGATGGGGAGTTGGGAAAGTGTATGTAAAGAATACTTGCATTTTTTTTAATAATCAATTCAATGGTCTCAAAAAGACCTCTACTTACATCAATATCAACTAACATCCTTGTAATTGACCTTTATCTTTCATAGACAAATATATCATCCATGATAATACTTTTCCCTCAGTTGTTTTCAATTGTGCGTAAATCTTAAATAGTTTAGGGTTCCATGGTGAGTCAAAAAAGTTTTATCCATACTGGGGCATCTGACATGGCCTCATGATCCCTATCATAAAAGAAGAGTCATGGAGTCTTATAGAAAAATAAGACCTATCCGTCAACCAAACTTCATTTGATATATAAATTACATCTTCTTCTTTATAATAGACAAAACCAATGCGTCCTCATGTTACTGTGTGAGTTGCTAGTATATAGCCTAAACGTGAACTCTGACTCTACTTTATCTATCTCAAAAAGTAGTCCATCCCGACTCTCTTTCCAATAAAATTCCATGCTAGAGTGCATCTTGAAAGGTCAAGGATTTTGTTGGTGGCAATATATTCCCCCACAACTAAGAACACATCTTTATTCAACTTCTAATGAGCTTACATTATTTCTATCTCCAAAGAACCAAAAACCTTCCTTAGAGGCCAAGAAAACCATAAGTTCCTTATACACTCCTTCAACCCCAACTTCTATCAATAGGTATAGAGGGTTCAAGCACACAAAAAGGTGTTTTCCTTTCTAAACATTAACTGCTAAATTGGCAAAATGGGTTAGAGACTATACACCTAGAGCCATGACCTACTTAGGAGGGCCCTTATAATTGTCCAAAACATGGAAATATTAAGAACTTGTACCACCAATCTTATCATTACTCATGCCATTTGACCAACTAAAAATACCCTAATCTTAACATTGTCTAACTTATATGAAAATGTACTTAATCATATGAAAAATCATATATTATTACATTATCCATAAACCCTTTTCCATAGATTTTCTATTACTTATTCACAAACCAGTTTAAAAACTTAGGTTATCTTTAAACAATATATCATTATCATTCCTTTGGAATTTATTTTATAGAGTGAGAAGAAAAGAAGAAACTATTAATTTTCAAGTACTAGAGAAAAAAAAGAAAATAATAATTTTAATAAAATAAAAAGCCAAAAATTAAAGGAAGTTATAAAATAGGAAATGGCGGTTCTCTCATTCCTGTAATTTTCATCCTTGAAGGGGAGAAATCTTAGAGAGATTCGAATCCTGCAAGGCTAGGTTTTTAAGAAAACCCTCATTGGTAAAACTAGCTTTGGCTAACTAGATTGGAGCGAGATCAGACAAGTTTTCCATTAACTACATTAGCTAGATTGGAGTGAGATCATACAAGTTTTCCATTCACCGCATTGTCGTGGAAGAGAAATTTGAGAATGATGCAGATTGGGGAGGATTTGGAACTCGCTAAGGTACTAATCTCTTAAATTTTTCTACAAATAGTTGTGCCATGAGATAAATTTGTAATTGCATGTTTGAAGAGTGAAGTTCCAGAGGTTTGTGGGTGTACTTCTCCTTCTACTGGTGTCTGAAATTCCCTATGGTAAAATAAGGGTCGAAACGCATTGTGGAAAGGGATATTGGAGGCTAAATTGAGGGAGTTTAGTCCCCAACAATTTCTAAACGAAATATTGAGAAAAATAATTAAGTGTGGGCTGGTTCTCATTAGCTTAGAGGGCATAATTCTCTGAGAAATGTCTAGAATCCATTGCAAAGTTTTTACAAAGGTAAAATCCCATCAATAATGGCACCCAAGTTCATTAAAAGAGGCACATTCTCTTGGATGTATTTTTTTTTTTTTTTTTTTTGCTTGGCAAAGGCTAACTAAATATATTAAAAATCAAAAAGAGTATTTACAAGAGGTGTACACCTCTGAGAGCGAGTGTGCAGCTCTCTGACAAAAACTTTTTTCACCAACCTGAAAAGTCTGCGTATACAGGCTAGCGTAACCAAACATACCAAGAGAGATGGTTTGAACTTCATCATGGATCGACACAGATAGACAAACTCGACATAGACAGAATGTGAAACAAGAAATTGATCCAGACCTTAAGACCTTGACCTCAAGACCCAGACCTCAAGACCCATAACAGCATCATGAATTTGAGCTAACAGTTTTTCATTGCTGCATACCACCCTACACAAAAAGAAGCCAAAAAGAAAGACACACTGATCGCCTGAGGACAGGCTTACCCAGAACTCATCGGCCATTAATTTCCCAGCTTCTTCCGCGCCTCAGCCTCTCGCTCCTACGCACGCTTCTTGCGGTCTTCAGCTGCACGAACCGGGTCACGCTCCCATGTCACCTCCATGCCAACCGGAACATCTTCAATGCTCTCAATGCGAGGAGGTAATTTTAGATACAGGGTATAATCAAACGAATCTTCAGACGCTTCTTTCTTTGTCGGGCTCTGCGGAGAGGAAGACTTGCTGAGATGGGTGTCCCTTTGAGCCTCTAAAGGACCCCCAGAAGAAACCAGGGGCTCTTTCCCTTTGAGGCCGCTGATATCTTGTAAAGCTTCCTTCTGCTCAGCAGAGTATCCGAAGGTGCTGTCCTCGTCCATCTTACTCTGCAATTCTGGACTGTAGGAACTATCCTTAATCTTGGAAGTGTTGTCCGTTGAGAGGGAAGTCCTTTCTTCCATGTCAGCTTCCAAGCTTCCTTCCCCCTCATCCTCCTCCTCAAAAATAATTGTTATCATCGCCTTGACAACCGGTTTGTTCCTCTTGCGTCGATAGTAGAGAGTCGCAGTCTGCACTGCGTTACAAACATCTGCTGCAGAATTCTCCGAATCCCCTGAGGGTGGTGAGGCACAGGCCAAAGGAGGGATTCTTCGAGGGCTGGAATGGTCACTGTCTCTAGTGCCACTCTGTTGCCCCGAATTACCACCCCTGCGTGGCCTGCGATACCCTGCGCGCGGCGCCATGAAAGAAACAGGGCGTAGCTTGACGGCCTTGTGCCTTCGGCTACCCAGAAGAACTTCGCGGGGCCTGTTACTCCGATGTCCCTGCCTCAACTGAACCAGGCGAGAACACCCAGCAAATGAAAAACGACAACACCCAGCAGCAAATGACAAATTCCACTGAACCAGGCTAGAACACCCAGCAGCAAGTGACAAATTCAACTGAACCAGGCGAGAACACCCAACAACAAATGACAAATTCAACTGAACCAGGCGAGAACACCCAGCGGGATTCGGATAGGGGAAGCACTCGAGGGTGGGAATACTGCCCTCAGAGCCTCCCTCCTCCATGTTAATCTGAACCTTAGAATTTCCAGAACCAGAGCCGAGTTGCAGATACATAATGAGGCTTATGTTCTCCATGACAAGATAACTGTTGGCTGGACCTTGGAAAGCCCAACGCATTGAATCGCCATTAAGGCTCGCTGAGTCCTTTTGGGCCAAAACCAGCCCGGAGCCCATGTCGACCACCTATCCGCAGCGTGATGGCATGTCCTCGGCGCGTGGGCGAAACACTCGTCTTAATTGCAGTCATTAACACCCGCATCCGGGTGGACTTGAGTTTTGCTTTGAGTGTCTTTCCTGAGAATCTCCTGAAATGTAGACCATTCTGTCTCCGAGACATTACCCTGAAGTAAACCTTCGAAGTGATCCTGCCCTTTATCAACTCCCAAATTTGCCAGAAAGTCTACAAGTTTATTCCCTTCACGCCTTATGTGGTTGAAAGTAGTGGCTCTGTTGTCCCTAAGCCAAGATTGTAGAAGCTCCAGCCTTGTAACCATTCTCCAGCTCTTACTGACTTTCTGTGCCTCTGTTCCTTGCTGAATCTTGGTCGCCATGTTGATTAAGATTTGGGAATCCCCTTCCACAATTAGAGGGGAGAAGCCTTCCTTTTGGGCGATGTTGAGACCTTTCCAGAGTCCTTCAAGTTTAGCCACATTATTGGTGTTCCAACCCATGGAGCCGAAGAAGACTTTCAGCACTTGTCCTTCGTGGTTTCTGACTGCTTCGCCATATCCTGTAGAACTAGGGTTACCTTTTGAAGCCCCGTCAAAGTTGAGAATGAAGGTGTTGATGGGCGGTGGGGACCAAATTGAAGAAATATCCTTCTGTTTGTTAGAAATGATTGGGAGAACAGTGGGAAACTGTAAGTGAATTTGCCAATTATTCCATATTGCTTGCTCCCTATCGTTGGACGGGAAATCCTCCTAGGACCAGCTTTGGAGGGATAATGTTTCCTGTACATTCTTATTTATTATCTGCCATACCTGCTGCTCATCCATTGATTGGTTTTTGAATATTCTGCGATTTCGCTCTTTCCATAGGTTCCACATTACAATGCCTGGGATTATTTTCCAGAGAGAGTTCAGAATGTTACTTTGATAAGGTGCCTGAGGCCAGTTGCGTATAGTATTGTTTAAGTCTCCGATCTTGCGGCCTTCCTCTTGACAGCGGAATGTGACTTTCTCCCATATTTTCCTGCTGAAAGGACAGAATTGCATGAGATGCATAACAGATTCTTCTTCCATTTTACAATTGAGACATATTGAAGGTCCTTCGAATTTTCTTTTTCTGAGATTGTCCCAGGTGAGAATCCGGTTGTGGGAGAGGAGCCAAAGGAAAGTGGAGATCTTTGGCCAGATCCGTGGACTCCATATTTTTTCCCATAACTTGTCTTTGATCAGCTGATCTTTTAGAATCAGGAGATACGCTTCTTTGGTTGTATAATTACCTTTCTCTTCATAACCCCACCTCAGCTTATCCTGCTCCGTCTCTTGTAAAATTTTCCTCTTTTGGAGCTCGTCAACCAGGGTTCGTTGAACCGCCTCTGGGCTATCTGGTAGAATTTCATGACCCTTTTTCCAGATTCAGTGATCCGAATCCTGTGTGTCTTTCCAAAAATTATTTACCTTTTCCTGTGGTTGAATATGGTGCGCTGGAACTCCTTGTATAACATTGACGAGACAAGGGAATTGCTGCCAGGAGTCAGTCCAGAAACGCGCTGTGCCACCATCCTTTACTTCCCAGAAGCTGTGTTTTTGGATAAGATCTCTGTGCATTATTGCTGAATTCCAGATAGTTGAGCCTTTGCTAGTTTCTGTCATTCTTATACGCTCCTCCAGAGGTAAGTTGCTGGCGTATTTTGCCGTCCAGAATTTGGCCCAAAGCGTGCCTGGGAAGGCTAACCATTTCCACCATATTTTAGCTCCCATTATCACATTGCTGTGTTCAGGATCCCTGAGACCAATACCTCCTGCTTTCTTCGGGAGACATGCTTTCTCCCATTTGACTAAGGCCCATTTCCTGTTGAGTCCAGAACTGCCCCACAAGAAATTTCGCTGTAGCTTTTTGATGGCTTTTAAGACCCATTTTGGCGCCGCCAATATTGAAAATAAGTATAAGGGCATGGATTGTAAGACAGCCTTAATAAGCACCAGTCTGCTGGCCATATTGAGAGAGTGATGAGTCCACAGCAAGAGTCTTGATTCCAGCCTTTCCAGAAGGGAAATCCAGGAAGAATGCTTCTGAGCAGATTCTAGGAGAGGGGCACCTAGATATTTGGAAGGCAGAGCAGCAATAGAAAACCCTAGGATTCGAGCTATGGATCGCTGAGTAGTCAAGTGGGTGTTGAAGAAGAATATCTGGGATTTGGCTTTGTTGACACAGGCTCCAGATGCTGCTGAGAAGTTGGTAAGAAGAGAGTTTAAGGAACGGGCTTCCTGAACAGAGGAGTGGCCAAAGATCATGTTGTCATCAACAAATTGTTGATGAGAGACAGTGGGAGCATCGTGGAGATTAAGGCCTCTAAGCTCATGGGATTGAATTGCCGCCTTGAGGCTTCTTCGCAGGCCTTCCGCCATTATAATAAACAAGAAGGGGGATAGAGGATCGCCTTGTCTCAAACCTCTAGAGGGACGAAAAGTTGAGGTGGGGGTCCCGTTAATCAAGATAGAAAAGAAAGCAGAGGAGACTAGACTAATGATCCATCTGATCCATGCATTGGCAAAACCGAACACACTTAAGATTTTTTCCATATATTCCCAGCTTATACTATCAAAAGCTTTAGAAAGATCAATTTTTAGGAGCATACCCGGTTTTTTTGAATTCTTGAGAGAGTGGATTATTTCATGTGAGAGAATTATTCCATCGGTGATTTGCCGCCCTTCGACGTATCCGGATTGCTCAGGGGAGATGATGCCTGGGAGGAGTGGTTTTAATCTTAGCGCTACGACTTTGGAGACGATCTTGTATATAATATTGCATAGGGCAATAGGCCTGAATTTGTCCGGTGTGTTGGAATCCTCCGACTTCAGAATTAAGGCTATAAAAGTTGCATTTAGGCCTGGATACATCCATCGTAAGCTTCGTGACTCTTCCACGACCTGCCACACTTCCCATTTGATTAATTCCCAGAAGTGGTGAAAGAAATTTGATGAGAAGCCATCGGGACCGGGCGCTTTTCCGGCCTTTAAGGATTTTACAGCCAATTCAACCTCCTGGAGACTAATTGGTTTGAGGAGCAGGGAATTTTGCTCCTCAAAAACTAGCCGCGGTATGTGCCTAGTGATGCTGTCTATGGCTTCCCCTCTATTTAAGTTCGGCTCTTGACTTATTTATTTGAAATAGTGAATGAATTCCTTTTCGATTTCTTCTTGGGTCTCCAGTTTCCTTCCTTGGGCATTGGTAACTTGAGCAATTTGGTTGTGCATTCTTCTTTGAACTGTGGTTCTGTGGAAGAGGCTAGTGTTCTTCTCCCCCTCCTTCAGCCAGCGGATACGGGATTTTTGTCTCCATAGCACTTCCTCTTGCTGCTCTCTTTCAAGAAGTTTTCCTTCCATTTCCTGTTCCTTGAGCGCTAATTCCTCTGTCTGCCCTTCTAAGATTAATCTCTGCTGAATAGTTTTGAGATCTTGGAGAATCTTTTCCTTTTCCTTAAAAATGTTGCCAAAGGTTTGTTTATTCCACCTCTTGATTTCTCCTTTAAGCATCTTCAATTTTTTTTGTAACCTTGCCATTTTGGATTGCTCGATTGGGTTGTAGTTTTTCCAAGTGGTAGTTATGAATTCCTTGAATTCTGGATGAGATAACCAGAAATCTTCAAATCTGAAAGGTTTTTTTTATATTATTGCCAGGCCTGTTCCAGAGAATTTCTATTGGCCAATGGTCCGAACCTGAAAAAGGGAATGATGTGAGCTGTGAATTCTCCACCTACATGGACGGTATTGTCAGAAATCAAGAACCTATCCAGTCGGGATGCAATCTGCATGGGAATAACTCTTTTATTCGTCCATGTGTAGAGGTCGTTTGCTGTAGGTAAGTCTATAAGCCAATTACTCTGAATAAAATCTTTTAGGAGAGTACCATCCTTATTTGTTCTGCAGTGACCCCCCATCTTTTCCTCTGAAGAAGCTGTCATGTTAAAATCTCCGCCCGTCACCCATAACGGATGTTGCCGATCTTTGTTAAGTTGCTCTATTATGTTCAAGATTGCAGCCTTCTGCTGCGTTTCTTGAGGAAAATAGACATTCGTTAGATGGCCATAGATATTAGTACCTAGAAGATGAAAAATGGCCTGAATGAAATTTTTATTAGCATGAATATTGTTTAACTGTATCTTCCTTGCATCCCATAAAATTGCAAGTCCCCCTGAGGCCCCTTGCGAATCTACTGCTATCACCTGACCTCCAGGCCATGCTTTAGCAGCTGCTGTTTCTAAGAAATTCAATGAGCATTTAGTTTCCTGAAGAAATAGAATTGATGGTTTTTCTTCCATGATCAAATTTTTTAGGAGTTTCCTTTTCCTAGAGCTATTGAGCCCTCTTAGATTCCAAGATATCAATTTCATTAGGAAGGATTTAGGTTGGTGTTGAAATACTTAGTGAGTTTGGCATATCTGCCCGACTCAACTAAGACTGCTCCAAGCTTGATTGTTCGTTCCAAAGCAGTTTTCCTCCCTCTTTTTTTGCTGTCTTTGAATGCAAATTTGCCATCCCATTTACTACCTGTTTGAACTCCTAGGGAGTATGTCTTTTGGGCTTTGGTTAGTATTTCTACCAAATTGTCAACTTGTGTTTCATGAATTTTGTCAAAATTGCCCTGTTTACAGGCCTGTTCCAACCCTATAAGATCGAATTCCCCGAGATCAATTGGTTCATTGTCATCTTCCATGAATTGTATTGCTTGCTGGCTTCCTTCTATTTCCTTCCCTTTATTCTCGCTCTGCAATGGATTATCAATATCCATGTCTGGATTACTCCAAGCTTCTGAGACATGTTGGGTTGTTTCGCTTTGCTGGATCAAGATTGGTTTCTCCTGTTGAGATGCAATATCCGTTGTCTTTTCCTTGCTGGGTTCATCCTGAGTTGTCATTGTTGCTAGCATCTCAAAACTGTTGCTGGTAGAGGGGTATGAGTTCGCTACTAGTGGAGGTTTTTCAGTGGCAGCCGGTTTTTTACCTCCGCGTCTTCTGTTTGTTACTTTCGCAAAGCCTTCCTGTTGTTGAGGTTCTGGAGTGGTTTGAGCTTCCTCTTTCTTTTTCAGGGGACAATCTCTGAAGAGGTGTCCAATGAAATGACATTTTCTGCACCGAAAAGGCACCTATTCGTAGTCAATCACTTGGATCCAGTCATGATCCTAATGGAAGAGCCTAACTGTGTCCGACAGAGGCTGTTTTAGATCCATGTAGACACAGATCTGGGCATAGGAGGCATAAGTAGTGTATCTCACAGTTTTGGTTTCTTCTGCAACTTTTACAAAATCTCCTATCACGGATCCAATAGATTTTAAAGAGTCTTCACCCCAATATTCCCATGGCAGCGAGTAAAGTCTGATCAACACTGGCATGTAGCTCAGATCTTCCTTATCCGGGTTAAATCTGGTTACCCATTCTTTGAGGAAGAGCCCAGCCGAATTGAAGAAGTATGGCCCTCCATCAAAGACTCTATTTCTGTCTTCTAGGCAGTTAAAAATAGCAGTAAAAAATCCTTTCGGCCCTAGAAGGAGGGTTATTTCACCCTTTGGCTTCCATTTATGGTTTATCCATCCTCTTAGAGCTTTTTCATTTGGCCAGAAGCCCATAAATTTACCTATAAGGGCATGGTCTGTCATATATTGTATTCTTCCATTTATTCTATCACTAGGCAGTTCAACTTCTGGCCTATGAGTAGAAACCGGTTTGCAAGTGGATGAACTAACCTTTGGATGTTCAGTTGAAGCTTGTGGATCCACCATATTCTGCCATTCCCCTGTGGTTTTGTCCTGATTCGCTGAGCATGTACTTGTATTACTTTCTGGTCCTTGTTGGCTTCCGTTGAAGGGCGGAAGTTCTGCCCCCTCCCCCTGCGGGGGTACCATTGGGGCCTTCTGATCCTTCTGCAGCCTGAAGCTTTTGCAGCGCTTGTCAGGTCTGAGTGCGCAGAGTAGGGGCCCTGCCGCCTTAGGTTAACCGCGAAACCCTAGCAGTCACGCCATCGCTCCTTCTGTTCGCTCCTCCCTTTCGCCTACGATTCTCTTGGATGTATTAACTGTTGTTGTTAAGAATAAATTTTGGGTCGAGTTTACCCTTTAAGAGAGGTGTATTAGTCCAGTTTTAGAGGGTGAATTTGTGTGTGTTATTTATTGTGTCTTAACCTGGTGTATACCTCCTATATGGGTCGAGTTGCTATGGTAGGAGGGCAAACTTACAGGCTATAGTTGTTCCTAATTAATAATAGTGAGTGAGAGGGGTTTCGTTAGCATAAAGCGAGGAGCACTTTGAAGGAAATATAGGGTTGCACCGACTGGTATCATTAATATTTCATGAGATGAGGGCTGAAGTAGATTTTGGAGGGTCCTGGAAGTCTAAAATAGAGTGGAAATCAGCCCATACTTTCACTATTTGCAAATAGAACTATGTTACCTATTGCAGGAGGTACATACTTGTGTTTTAGAGCTGGAAAGTGGAAGAGGATAGAGTAAAACAACTATAGTTTAAGTTTGGGGTGTCATTTCGACCAATAATAGTGATTTACAATAGCCCATATTTCTAGATCTATATAAACAAAAAGAAGACAACTTGTAATTCATTGGTTTATAAAAAAGACTTGGCCATTATCTTGGAGCAAATGGTTGTTGTGTTGGTGTATTATGGTTGGATTTTATTTATCTTGTATTTGAAATGCCATTACATGTCAAAAACACAAAAATATAAATTGAAACCCATAATTAGAAAAATAGAAAATACTCAAATTTCTTGATGAAATTCCAAAACCAAATATTTTGCAAAAATAGGGAGAAGTTTCCATTTTTTTCACAAACTTTAACCAGCATATGGAAAATATTTGGCTTGGAAAAATGCTTCTCTCCTTGCTCTCATGGATCAATTCAAGAGCTTCCTCAATCCTTCTTGTTATATATTAACATTTCAAAAGACAAGCATAAACTTCTTGCTCGAAAAGATGGGAAAACTTCAACATCTCATCTCCAAGAGCTCTGAAAAGTTTTCCTATTTCACACCAATATCTCATGAGAACATTGTATGCGTGAAAATTCGGGATCATATTTTCCAAAAACATCACTGAAGATTTTGCAACGCTAAATAATGGTTAGAAACAACTTCACACCTTCCCGACTCTATTTTATTGAAAAAAAGTAGCATGAAGAGTACATGTTGATTCATTCAAAATCTATTTTGATTGTGTATCGAGGAGCCTTAATACTAGTACAATGTTTTCAATCATAGTATTTATTTGATGTAAATAATTCATTCAGTTAAAAAATACAGCAAGGACTGAAGAAAATTTAGCTGGACTATTTTCCTTAGCAGAACCGAGGATTTTAGTCATTGTTTCAAGTATATCATTTCCAATACTAACTTCTGGCAAGGGCATCCAAGGATGATTTTTAGGCCATTTCTTCACAAAATTATAAAGCTTTATTTCTCTCACTTTTTTCCAAGTATGCATAAATAAGAGTAGTATAAATAACCGAATCACCAACTAGCCCCCTCCAAACATTTTATTGAATTTTTTTTTGGCACTTCTCAGTTTGCCTAACCTCAAATGGTGTTACTATATAGAAAAACTTCTTTAGAGAAGCCTCTTTTGAATCTTCAGAGCTTCCTCTTCATTGTGTTGGAAACAATAACCATCAATTATCCATGAGTAAGCACTAAAAATAAGCATAAACCTACAATCATCATTTCAAATAGGGCCTCCTTTTCTTCATTTATTTTCCCAGACTTTCAAAAGCCATGAATAAAAGCCTTGTAAGTATACACATAAAAAAGTACCCTGCTTTCTAACATCTCATTTTGAAGTTTTTAGACATTAGTCATGTTACCTCTCTTGCACTATGAATCAATCAACATATCGCATGTGAAGTACTCAGGTTCAAGACCCTTCTTTGCCATTTCACTCAAGAGATTATTGGCTTCTTCTAATTTCCCTTCCTCATATAGCTTACAGAGGAGGACATTGTATGCCACCATTCCCAGCACTAACCCTTTCATCCCACAATTTGAAAACCCCATCATATTATCTTTTCTACAATCAGTATCAGTCAGGGTAGTATATGTTACATTATTTTGAATCTGATCACCCATTTGTTTCAAAATATTTAATTCATCTCTCAATCTACATTCTTTACAAAACCCATGGATTAGGCTGTTGTATGTTACAATATTAGGTCAAGAACCTTTGATTTCAATCTTGAAAAGGAAATTGAATTCATTTTTAGTTACCCCTTCCTTGTAGTATCCCTAAATGAGAAACATTGTAAGTAACAATATTTGGGCACATGCATTTAGGCATCGTTTCCTCCATAAGGGAATTTGCTTGAGATAATGGTCCACCATTCCATTAAACAACTTGAAAGCATTGTCCATTTTGGCTTGCTTGACATATCCATTTATCATAATATAATACATGATGGTATTGGGAGGTATGTTTATGGTCTTAATATATTTGGAAATATCCTTTGCCTCATGTTACCCCATCAATGCACATCGACACACATCAAATGACTTATCATGAATATATTCCACCACATTGCCAATCATTGCTAAATGACGAAGTGTTGCATTTGAAATTTCCCAAGCTCATCATTTTGATAAATTACCTTCATGATTCTTTCCATATTTCAAGAATAGGTGGAAACTAATGGAAAATTTCAAAAATGGATCCCCCATGAATTTTCTCAAACAATTTGTAGACCCAAGTGGTTACCCACTAGGAATTTTATGGCTTCTAGGAGCTTTGAGTTTTTGTTTCTCATGGTTGCTTAGGCCCAAAGACTTAGGATCTGGGGACCATGTTATATTTCATTTAAATATATTGTCAAATATATCATGCCCTCCTTTAATATTAGAGAATTCCAATAATCACACCTGATTCAGGTACTTTTTCAAGTAGTTTGAAGGATTACATTGCAAATTTCATTTATGTGCTCTATCTCTAACCCATGTAGGCTTAGTATAGGCTATGTCGTTGAAGAATTATGTCAAACACATTTATAGCATTCTTCATATACCAAAATTTTAGATACATGCTAATAAGATTGTTTTCTTCAGAAGCACCATGTTGAGATCCAAATTTTATTATATGGTTTTGTAAGAGTTTCCCCCCTATCAGAGACTCATTTCTGGCATAGGCTTGTTAATTGACAATAAAATGTTCTCACATAGTTCACAAGTGGTCTCTATATTCCCTTTTTCAGCACACATCACTACAAGATCAATTATACGAGAAACAAGGTGCTCATTATGAACCTTCTGCAAGGGACCTGATCAACCAAGAAGAAACATGATCTCAACATATTCATGAAAATAATTAAGTATGAATAAGGACATAAAAAAATTACTAACTCTATTTTGAATTGGAGGCCTAGTTTTTCAAATTTGTAGTGATCAATGGCTATAGAAAGTGTTATACTTGGGAAAGGAACATGAAATTTAATATATTTAATCTTAGTTCTATTGTACACTACCTCACATCCAAAGGCTAAAGATGTGGGAATATTTGACACTAGAAAAAGATTCAAAATGAGAGGAATATGAACATGGTAGGGCCTTTAATGTAGATCAAACATATCTTAAGTTAAGAAAACACTAGATTGTTACCCAAATAAATGCTTAGGATATTGTTTCCGATGGAAACCAATGATAGAATATAAATATGAAGGAGATCCTCGTGGTTTTATTTGGACTATATTTGGAGGAAGCTTTAACTTCAAAACTTTTGTATTTTTAGTTTCTATTGCTCCAATTCAAATGGAAACAATGAAAACCTTCATAGGTGTACCTTAGGTCTCATTACCAAGAAAATTTATAGATGATAAGGAAGTTTGTTTCCCTTACAATTTCCCATTTGGAGAAAATAAACATTTGCATGATATTATGCCGTGGTTCATTAGGGCTGCATTGATAGATTCCTATGCAGAGTAGATGTTGGAGATATTGCAAATGTTCCAGAATATCAGGAAGAATGGATCTATATATTATATATATATATATATATATATATATATATTATATATATATATATATATATATATATATATATAATATATAATATATATATATATATATATAATATATATATATATATATTATATATATATATATAATAATATTATATATATAAGGTTTTTCATTAAAATTTTGGCACACCATTGTAATCCTTCATTTGAATCTAGATAAGACATTAAATCTATTAAAATAGATCTCGAGGGCTGCCATTTTCTCTATGATTATAATGATATGAAAGAAGTTAGAAGACATTTCAGAACAAAGATTTAGAGTAGACTTGATTTAATCATGGGTTCATCATTTTTCTAATCCATAATAAAATGTTAGCAATGTTTTCATTTGTTTTCTATTATGTGCATTATTAGTCAGAGGTACATTGATCGCTACTTTGGCATCAAGAGCCATCATGCGTCTTACTTGGTAGACACATATAATAATCCTTTCACAAAAAATAAATCAAAGCTGATAGAGTGATGAAGGTGCCAAGGTTCCAACCCAACAATGGTGTTGTTCTAGAGCCCTGGGCTCCCAGAGCTAGCATAGGGGCTCACATCATAGCAGGATGCATCTAGTTCAATACAATTAACTTAATATAAACAATATAATCGATATCGATGAGAAACAATATACTAGTCCAATTCAGATTAGATGTACCATTGTAATAACCACTAACTAAATTACTGGCTAGTAACTCCAAGGGACTCCATAGGATTTGATCCTGAGACCTTGAACTTTCACACATTATATTCTACCAATCAACCTATAAGGCTATCTCTTGAGGCTAGAATTGTTTCGTACGTATCACACAATGCACATATTAGTAATGTCAACCTTTTGAAACCAACTCTTCACAACCAAACATCGATGAAGTAGTAACCCATGAAAGTTTATATGTTTCAAGGAGACATGATCCTTCCAAATGGACTGATACCTCCTTATCCAACACTCCATCATATTTCCAAGCCTCCATCTTTTATTAAATAAGAACAAAATTAGAAGGGTGCCTAACCAACTCATAAAGATCATTAGGTTCATAGATTAATAGGTTTCTAGGTTCATTCTTCATAACATTATAGGTTGAATGGGAAGGAAAGAGATATGAGGAGGAATATAAATGTCCTGATGCAAAGATTCTGATGACAATCCAAATTCACCAAGCAGGGGAAAGTCAAGAATGGACTAAGCCAAAAGATTCTTTTCAAATTTTCCCAAAATCCATCTTTGTTGATTCCTAAGAGAAACTTTTTTGTTAAAGCGTATTCCCAAATATAAAATGATCACCTCAAGTCTGATGAACTACCACACTTCAACTTCAATAAGTGTAAGGGATCCTCTTTCCCAAAAAAAAAAAATCTTTTGTGATTCTCCTCACTAGCAACTATTGCAACACCTTTTGCAAAAATTATCCAATTATAAGTTCATACCCTCCACACACTATTGGGTCAATTTAGGTGTGAGAGCCTAGTCATTAAAAAAATGGACATCAAAGAGTTGGTTATCATATGGTAAGTAGATACTTATGATTTTCTCCTATAGTGTTGCTACCTCCCATTATGTAACCAATAACATCCACTGTAATCTCATAGAGATACGTCGCGAACATACACCCCTTTTGGATGGAGTGTTGCAATGGCACAAACTCTAATAATAGCACATTGTTCACACTGAATCATGTAGAATCTCACTAGAAGATTGTCTCCATAGATTAATGATACACAGAGCCAAATCCCAACTAATACAACATGTCAAGGTTGAAGTCCAATTTGATTCTATGATAGACTTTATCAAAATCAATATTTAAAAGGATGACCTTTTGCCTAGTGTTGTGAGCCCAGTCAAGGCCTTTCTAGGGAGTTATGAGACTATATCAAATATATATGGCCTCAATAAAGCTTACCCACTACTTTTGAACTATCACAGGGATCAATGACTATATCTTATCAGCTAGGGAATTGGTTAGAACTTTATAGGAGACATTCAACGATGTGACTTCATCTCGTTTAGTAACTTTAGGAATGATTTTGATGAGGGAATCATTAACTAAATCCCTCATCAAAATATTAGAGCCCACCATAGGCCACATCTATTTATAAAATTCCATTTGGAAAACTATTAAGACCCAGTGATTTTTCATCTTTTAGTTCCTCCATGGATCTATAACTCCAATTTTGGGTATATAGTTCCTCCCAAGGGCCTCTACTTGTTGGAGAAAATTATGATGTACAAGCTCTATGGTAGCATCCTTCAATGGGTCAAAGCCTACATAAGTGGAAATTATTTGAAATTCATCTTCAAATATTTATTGGTTTCCCATCTCATCTTCTATAAGGTTACTAGTGCCACTTGGGTCTCTTAAAGTCAGGACCCTCTTAGATTTTTCTTTGCATTTTATATGTTGACAACATAGTTTAGTGAGCACATCTCTCTTGTCCATCCAGTGCATCCACGGGCTACTCCAACTTACTTTGTCTTTATATGGTTCAAACCCATGTACAACCAATTCTAGCTCATGGACCTCCCATTGACACATGTCATTAAAGGGTCCTCCAATATTTGTTGAGAAACTTGAAGGTTAATCTAAAATTCATTTTCATTTCCCTTCCAAAGCCTTACAACCATCCTACCCAACCTTTGAAGGAATTTTACCATGTGGAGAATGGCTGCCCCACACCAAGAGATCCACCCAATCTCTTCCTGCAAGGGTGGGGACCAAAGACTAGACTATAGTAACTACATTTCAACAACTTCATACTCGAGGAAATAAGCATCGAGCATGCAGGAGTGAGCCTCATATAGAAAAAAACTAGTGTTTTGCTCTCAAGATGAGATGGGGATGTGATCAAATCTAGCACTCATCAAGTGAAGATGTAGTGAATGTTCGTTTCAAGAAGAAAAAGTGATGGGATGTGAATTTGCATAAGCCTTGTCTAGACTACTTTGTATTTGGTGAGTTCCACTTTCCTAAATAAACCATGTGTACTACCCTTTCCTGTGCAATATTTAATATTTCAAAATCTTCTTCACTTCACTTCACTCTGCCACTTTTCCTGCTTGCTCATGTGGTGCCCTTATATGTTGATCAATTGTCTCTACCACACCACCATTTTGTTTTTCTATTGATCAATTGTTTTGCATGTGTTCACTTCTCATTTGTTTGAAATATGTTCACATTGTTCACTTCTTTGCTCCTATCTGCCTTTGTTTTCTTCCTTCATGTATTCTCTTTGATCATGTTCATGTTCTTCTTATCTCCATTATGTTTTCTGATTTTACATTTTTTTATCCATGACATCCTTCTCTTCTACATTTCATCTCGCATTCTTACTATATATTGTCTACTTTCTTTGCACTTATGCAAGTTTTCCTCACATTATTTGCATTCTCATCTTCCTCATTCAACTATTTTTTCTTCTGTCAACCCTAGATCCTATTGCTTGTTATCTCTTCCTTTTCTTTTGTTTCTCTCAGTGTTTGCACGACTTCAAGCACTATCGTATTTCCTTACAAAATGTTGTTTTGTGGAAATAAACACTAGTGTGCACCTAATGCCTTAAAAAATCTAGAAAATGTTTCCGCAATAAAAATGCAGAGATTTGTAGAGAAGATTTATACAAACTAAAAATTACTAAAGATAAATTAATAAAACCTCGCTATTTGGGATTCCCATCTTCATCCTCTAGCATGAGAGTTTTCCTACCCCAGTCCAATCTAATACCATTCCATGAATGTAAATAAAATAATAGTATAATCCAACACAAACTCAGGATGCTATTGTTAGAGATAATGGTCATACTAAGATGTATCAATTAGGATTTAGGCATATAATAAAGTCTTACTAATTAAGGGATGTAATAATGAACTATTTAATGTAGTAGTTAAATGGTTAGGTATTTGAGAGTTACATAGCTTTCTCGTCTTCTCCTTCTATGTAATGAGACATGCACCACCTAATAATGAATCAATCAATGCACTATTTCTAATTTTTATGTATATTCATGTCCATGCTTTGTGTGTGTAAGACTCACATGTTATTAGAGCCACAGTAAGGAGAAGCCAAGGAAGTGGACGAATGAGCTGAGGGATTGCTGTGATCAAAGAAGGGGCTGAGGGAATCCAATCACACACATAGTTGGATAGAAGTGAGACATCTTTGTGATGAAGATAAGTAATTCTTTTGTGTATTGCAATCTGGTATCATATCAGATAAACTGTGTATTTGGAAATAAGAAAAAAAGAGAAAAATGAGTGAATACTTGGGAATAAATAAGGGAGTTGTTGTGATTAAGAATAGAAGAACCATATATAAAAATATATATTATATTATTATAATATCTACACAATGGTCCTTAATATTTAGATAGTATTATGATATGATCATCATCTCTAGCTGAACAAGCTGACTTTATTTCAATAAGAAAGGTGTAGGCAAGTTACGAGAGGCCACAATTTGAAGTTCATTTAACTAGGAAACCATATTATCAAATCTAGAAAAAAAATTCTAATATTGGTAGAAGCAGTGAAATACACTATGTAAATCAGGATTGAGTTACTATGGTGATGCTTTTGACTATCATCATTTTAGTGATCTTCGATTCAATTCAAATGTTATTTATAGTGATGGCCTCAAAATAGGATTTATTGGGTATTGGGATAGTTTTGTAGCCTTGCATAGGGTAAATGTCCCTGATTGTGTTTCTTCCCTTCCAACATTTTTGGGTAGTTTGAGGCTCTTTTGTTGGGTTTTTTGTCAATGTTTATCCCGGTGTTGCAGAACTCATAGATTAATCTACCCGAAACAAGTTCTTAGGGGTGAGAAATTGAAAAAATATGGAAAACTTGTCTGACTCAATTTTTTTGAGAAACTCATGGGTCACCTGAGTTAGTGATTTTTAAGAAAAAATTCACCTGACAGGGAAAAATATGTCTATAAATTTTGATTTTCAGGCTCTTTTTCTTACACTAATTCATTGAATGTGATTCTAATTCTGGAAATTATGCCAATGTGCTATTAGAAGGTTCACATGGTATTTAATATGATCTTGTTTTTGGTTTAAATTCTAACTTAATTGACAAAAATGTATTTTTATGCATTTTTTAATGCTCATTGTCTTTTTGCCAAACCCCATTTTTTCCCAAGTCAATCAATTTTGACTTCAAACAGGTATTTCAAAATTGGTTTATAAATTTATTCCATCATGCTTCTCGGCATGGACATTGCTTGCTCACAAAGGTGATAACTTGAATTAGTTACCAATTTATGATAGAAGTTGAGGTTGATTGCTTGCCTATCAAATTACCAATGGCATTATTGTTTTCATCTTGATTCTTATGCTAGTAATGATAACTTGACGCATGGTGATGAAATTCATGCTGAGAGTCCATTGTGCAGAATGTTCACAATTTGTGATAAAGAAGATTATGCACTTCCATGATCTATTTTCTCAGTACAATTATCTTCAAGTTACACTAAGTGCAATATATCTGCAGTGCCTTCCCTATTACTTTTACAAACTCTAGGCTTGCTTGTTGGCTTTATGATTTAACTAAATGCAAAAGAGTGGTCATACAATCAAATATGGATTTACACATTGATTATCAATCTCAATATAATTGACTGCTCTAGCAACATCAACTTTTGACGAAAGGGTGGTCAGTTTAAGGAGTACATGCAATTGTTTATTTTTTTTTTACTTTTCCTTGACACATAGCCTAGGTTTCTATGTCTATAAAAAGTAATTTGATGAGACACATCATTGAAGAAATACATTTTGAGAAAATAGTCAAAGAAACTGTTAGATACATTCTGTAGAATACATTGTGACTTAAAATGAAGCCTATGGACTCTCCAAGAAGTACAAGAGAGAATACAAAATATGGTAAGTAATAAAAAATAATTTCATAGTATACCTTGAGACAAAATGGTTTTGGTTTTGGTTAAAGATATTTTTTTTTGTTAGTACTACCTTATTTTCAAGATTTCGAAAGGAGATATTTGGATTTCCATAAAGTGGATCCCCAATGCTTGAATATTAACTTTGAATAACAACAAGTTATTTACTGAGTTACATGCTAATACTCAAATTTTACTGTGTTTCTCAACAATGTCATTTCTGGCTCTTTGACGAAAAGAAGAAATTGTAAACATATTTTCAACAATGTGCCACTTCAAAAAATAGTTTTCAATTTCACTAAACATGGAAGACTGACTCCTATAAATTTCAATGCCTAATTGAACTAGCAATGTTGGTAAATTTGTAACAGTAGTCGAACAAATTTTCAAACATTATATTATGATGTCAGCTAGTTCAATTCTACATGATGCATTTTAGTGGAATAACTATGTTTTCTGAAATGAGATAAAACCAATGGACAATGTTACATTTGTAACCATAGTTACCCCTAGATAAAAGAATAATATAATGGGTATAGCTATAACTGTCTTGGTTGAAATGGAAGTAGAAAAGTGGAATTGTTAATGCTGAATTCTATGGTCACCTATTAGATTTTCTTCATGCTTTTATCAAGAACCCAACATAGAGATAAATCCATATGTAATTAGACTAAGAAAAAGTAGAGCTGAAGTTTTTAAGTGCCTTGGTAACTTGTGGTAGGACTAGAAATGGAATTTTTTGTCTTTGATGGTCGTTGGTGGCAGTTTTGGTTCGAAGTTACTATGAATAGTGCTTATATGAGTCATACTATTTGAGATTGCTACTTTTTCTTGTGTTTAAGTCCATTTTCTTATGTTTGTTTATAGTGAAGTATGAGTAGAAGGATTGGAAACATTGGATTACTTGAGCAAATTATGAAATAAATAATGTTTTACTGATCAAGATGATGCAACCACGTTTGAGTTTGAGGTAATCTAGAGGACATACATGAAGATCTTTGGCACTTATTGTTATGGCTGTATTTTTGGCATAGCTAATGAAATAGTTGAACTTAATTGAATATGATTTTCTCATGGATAAAGGTGGATAAAATCTACTTAGCACCCCACCGGAAATCAAAATCATTAACCATGAGAACAAGAGGACATTTGTATTGAAATACAGGATGTTGGTTTGTCTATGAAGGGGCTTTCAGTGGAATAAATTTTTATTAACATGCATGAAGAAAATAACATCATATTCAATTAAATTATCTGGTCTTAAACATGCTCATTTGAATTTGTGATGCAACCACCAAATTTTCCATGGTACTTATCTCATCTCTCTTATGCTAAATTAGACTGCTTGAGTGCAATTCCTCTAATTTACATTGCTTGATGCAACAAACATGAAATTTAATAGAATGTTGTACCTCATATTTAGTATTTAGTATTTACAAAAGTTACAAATTTCTTGAACATATGCCAAATTTTAAAAATTGATTTAACATTGTTTGATCTACATGCTAGAAAGGTTATCTTTCACTACTAAATGAACTAAAATATCTTCCCTATGAATTCAAATTGGGACCACCATTTAAAAGGATTCTTAGCTATTGTATACTTTACTACCAATCCTATTTAGCATGTACAAATTCATATCTGGGAGAAAACGATAAGAGGGATCTTCAATTAGGGTAATATCAAAATTGGAAGACACGAGTTGCCTATTTATATTGTGGTATGAACTTTTTGTTTAAAGAGATGAGTTTTCAAAATTTTATATCCATGTGGACAACACAGTCACAAGACATGGACCTAGGAAAGATTGGGCAAAGTCTAAAAAATCAAGCTTATTTCGATTCCCCAATAGAAATTTGGCATAAAACTCCACAAGTAAAATAAATTCTAAAATAGTGGCTTGCCTAGTTGTAAAAGTGAGGTGTTGAAATTTCCCATATCAATATTCAAGCCTTTTTAATGACAAAATTACATTTGTTCTTGTGGATGCAACAACGCAAAAAACAATGGTTGAACTCAGATGCAAGCTCTGACAACCTTTTGTTAGAATCAATGCCCATCACTCACAATCTCTTAGTGGATACTATTGGTTCTGATTTTTCTCACTTATCTAGCCACATTGTGGTAAGAATAGGATAGTTCAAGTTCTCTTTTTGAGATATACAGAATGGAAATTTTGTCAAAATATGTCAGATCAGTCATCTCTATAAAACTTCATTTTCAAAATCTTAGGTCAAGCTTGTTGACTACCTTAGGAAAGCATAATTAAGGTCATTGCATATTAGCCAAACTTGACAATATTTGACTAGATTTGGCCCAAACTCAAACAAATCAAACATATTTAGAAATAAATTTGGGAACTGTTATTTTAATGTTGGAGAGTAAGCATAGAGTGTAGCACAAAAATCTAATGCCATACATAGAGGATTTATTCTAGAGGACAATAGAAAATGGGTTGGGTAGTTTTTTCCTTTTCACTAAAAAGTAAATGTCATTTTATCAAGTGCATAATAAATCATGTTGGGTTTGTTTGTTTCCTCTAATATTTGAGTACATGTGGACACATTTTCAATTTAGTAGATTTTGTTGTTGGTTATTTTTTCCTTATCATCTTTATTTTCCCACTTTAATCCTACTGTCTATGGATCTTTTTGTTATTCCCCTATATCTATTCTATAAAGGTAGAGGGAGATGAGTGTATTTTTGTATTATGTAGTTATTTTTTCTTTGAGGCTCTTGTCTTCACACCTCTTTGCTAGTTGAAGTACTTGTGGGAGGACATAGTTATCATTGAGAGGTAAAGAGTTCTTATCTTGTATCCATGCAATTGTATCTTTGGATACTTGTGCTTGGTATGGATTTGGAAGTGTTTGAATGCCCCTTTGATATTTTCTTGGTGTAACAGATATTATCCAAACTTTTTTCTTACAATTTTAACTTATGTTTAGTGGTTACATTTCAGGATCATTTTTATTGATCGTTGTATTTTGACCTCTTGAATTAATTAATAACAAGAAGCACTACCAATTAGTTTTTTTGGACCCCATAGGTAGTAGGATTAAAGAATGTATCTCATTATGCACAATTACATCATATATATTAATTGTTTTGTACTTTTTAGAATGAAAATAAATCTTTTGGAGGCAGATTTTTATGTCATCACAATATATTTACATGATTCAGAAGGTGAGAAATAAATCTTTGGTGTAATTTTAGATTTTCGGTTGGATAATTATAGGTTATTTATAGGCTATAAACATGTTCAAAGTTTCAATTCTAATTTAGTATTTAATTGAAAATATTGAGTATCTTATACGTAACTATTTTCCTCCACCCACTTTCCATAACTTCCATAACCATTAGGTAGGGACTTATAGCTTCAGTGTTATTTTTCTTGTTTAGTAAAAGATTTGTGAAGAATTTACAAAGTTTTATAATTGTTGAAAGTTGTAGAATTTACAATTTATAAAGTTTCAAGGTCTAATTTTTTAAAGTCTAATTATTTAAAGGGTGTTATCTCAATGGAAGAGAACCTGCTTTACAAGCATGCGGTTGGTGGTTCAATTCCATTGTGCCTTCATATTCTTATGGAATGACGATGATCAATGTTTGGTGATGGAGGTTCTTTTGACCATTACTAATGAGCTTATAGTGACAGTTTTCAACCCTCACCATAATATGAAATGGTGACGGTCGATGAATGCCACCATAAATATGCATCAATAGTGACAAACATGAAAGGTCCATCACCAGAAATCATTGTTGTTCATATGAAATAATGACAGTTAACATCTATCATTATAATCGTTATTTTTTATAGAACTTGAATGTCACCACAACATCTATATTTTTGGTGATGTGACATTTGGCAACATTCATTTTTCGGTGATAAAGACTCTTTTCACCATCACTAATGAACTTATAGTGACATTTTTTGATTCTCACCAAAATATTAAATGGTAATGGTCAACGAACATCACCATATATATGCATCAATAGTGATGGCCATGAGAGGCCCATCACAATAAATTGTTGGTCTTATGAAATGGTGATGGTAATTATCCTTTATTATAATCATTATTCATGATGGACCTTGAATGTCACCACAACATCTATACTTTTGGCGATGTCACCTTTGCTGACATTCAATTTTTTGGTGACGAAGACTAAGGTCCATCACCATTGATCATATGAACTGGTGATGGTCACTCTCTGTCATTATAAATTGTTATTGGTGATGGACCTGAATGTCACCAAAACACTTATACTTTTGGTGACATTCAATTTTTATGGTGACATTTTTCGACCCTCACCAATGTCCTTTTTTCTTGTAGTGCTAATTCAATAAGTGGTCCTCCTACTTTACAAGTCAAACACCCTATATATAGTAAGTACACAAACTCATTCAATCTAAAGTGCCTAAAATGAAAAACCATAATTTTGAAGTGGTAGAGGGAGTTATACCCAAAGTGAAATTTTGTAGTGACATAAGCAAGAAGAATCAAGGGTTTAAGGTAAGTATTGATTTTTTATTTTTTTAATTTTAATTAAATGTAAATAAGAACAAAGATCATAAAAAATTTACTAGTAAAATCAATAGTAAAAGTTTTATTATGCAAGTTTTTCAAATTCATTTTTTTTCTTTTAACTTTTGAATAAATCTAATAGAAATTGTAAAAAAAATTAACAGTAAAATTAAAAAAAAAATTATTAGCAAGGTTTTGAGTAAATCACCATACCTTTTAAATTTTAATATTTCTATGGCTCCAAAATATTATGCTGCTCCACAATGCTCCTAGTGTGTATCTCTTGCAAATGATCTCTCTTTCAACTAAGAATAACACAAATTTCATTTTATTTTATTAGTAAAATCAACAACAAAGTTTAAAAATTCTACTATGCAAGGATTTGAGTGAATCACCATACCTTTCAACTACTGATCTTTTGAATAGTTCTAATGTTCCAAAATTTTATTTTGCTGCATAGTGCTACTAGTATGTCTCTCTTACAAGTCTCTCCCTTGAAATTTTGAGAAAAATAAAGAAATAATGAATAACTTATTTCTAAATAAAAGATTTTATGAAATCATATTTCAAAAAATCAACTATTGCTCATTTTTCAATATGAATAAAAAAAAAAACTCGCTCTTTTTTTTTTCACTTTTTTTGAACATCAACGTGTTATATAGTAAACAACATCGATGCATTCAGAAGTAAAACACATAGAATATGACAAATTACTAGTGCATTAATTTTTAAACACATTGACAAGATAGAATTTTTTTTTTTTTGAAAATACCAGAAATGATGTGGTTAATATTTCAACGCAGTGGTACATTTTTTATTTAAATGCATCAGTGTGGTAATTGTTATACAAGCACCAATATCATAGAATTCCTTTCTAGTTTTGAAATATTGGAAATAGGTGCAAATCGATGATGTTTTTATTTAAATGCATTCGTGATTTGAGAGCACCAATATGATATATTGTTTTTTTTTTTCAAAATCTCGAAAACGAGTGCATTTATTATTTTAAAACCCCAATGTATTTTTTCTATAAACACATTAGTCTCGTTAATTTCAAAAGAGAACTAATATGATAGAATTCATTTTCTTAATTCTCAAAATCCTGGAAACAGGGGCATTTTTTATTTTGAAGGATCGATGTAGTTTTTATTTAAATGTGTAGTTGCATGTGGTTTTAAAAGAGCACCAATATGATAGAGCTCCTTTTTTATTTTTGAAATATTGGAAATTGGTGTTGTTACTATGTTAATGCATCAATGCATTTATTATTTAAACACATCGATGTTGTTAGTTTTGACAAGAGCACTTATAGAGTTAAAAAGTTATCTGAAATTTTATTTTGACACAAAATGGCATATTCATCTTAAATATCCTTTAGGAGTTATCCACATGAGTTACAATAGTTCATAGTATACATTTTCAACTTAATGTCGCCTTATTGTTGAAAAATGGTTTGAAAACTATATTGAAATGTAGATTGTGGTTAATGGTTATCGAAATTAATTTAAGGTATGTACACAAAATTTGTTTCTAGTTTTGATCAAAAGAAGGGAGAATATCTCATAATATCAAATATCTAGTTCTTCAAATTTCAGTTCGTCCCATATTTCTCAAATTCCTTCATGGAGTTCTCCCTTTCCATATCCAGTAAGTTCATATTTTATTTATATTTCAGTTATCTAATTGAATTTTTTTTATCCATGTCAATTTGAATAAAAATGTATTCAAATTTGCACGATCTTGATTCAGAATCAAGTTCATATGTAGAAAATATTCCTCCCTTTCAAAAATGTCATAATATCTTCTCAAGAACAACATACCACAAGCAGTTGGTAGATGAAAATGGAAAGTTTCTTCACCCTCCCAATTGGAACATGGCATCTTCCATCCACAATCCTACATCAATGATGGCAATAATTATTTGGTATAGTGTAATTTCAACAAAACAGTTGCATTGTTCTTACTAATATCATTTATGTACTAAAATTTAATATTTTTTTGAAATTGTGATTCTAGTGATGATGAGGAACCCACCTACCATATTTTAGCGCACCCCACTACAACACCAAATCGAGAGAAGGTTGAATTAAGAGAAATAATAAGAGAGGAAGTATACAAATAATGGTTGAATCAACCACCTATTCAATTCCTGTTATGTCCATATCTACAAATTACGAATGGCTATAGCAATAGTAGTTCTTCATCACAATTTGGCACTGGAGGCAATCGAATAGAGGTTGGTATGGATGATTAATTATGGGATACAACTACCATAGAGGAAATGTTGTTAGATGAATTCCAAAATGATGAGCTAGGGGATGATGCTCATATCACTGGTACCTTATTTGAATGCCTAAAATATGCTTCCACTACCCCTCTCTTTGAACCTAGCGTCTAGTCAAATTCTACTCAGTTAGGGACAACGATGTTACTATACAAGTTAAAAGCAAATTTTAGCATGTCGAATGCATATTTCTTTGCAATATTGTGGTAATTAACTTAAATAATTGATCAAGTCCGTTATATTTTAAGAAATATGGTCACAAAATCAACATTAAAAATGGTGAATTGTATGAATGTTAAATATTAACATTGTACATTTATATTTCCCACCGATTGCATTTTATTCAAAGATAAGGTTCTTCCCAGTGATAATGTCTTTATAGGTAGCTGTGAAGAGGCAAATAAATTGTTGAAAATGTTGTATATTGGGTACTTATCATATCATGCATGCTTGAATGATTGTATTATTTATACAGGAGAATATGCAGACAAAGAGATATGTCCAAAATGTGGGCATGTTAGGTACCATAAATAAAAAAATCAAGTAAATCACATGGTCCTCCTCATATGATATCGAGGCACATTCCTATAATCCCAAGGATTCAAAGGCTCTTTCATTGTAAATAATTAGCTATTTTGTAGGGATGAGATGCCTCACATAGATGTGAGTCAAGAGTTATGTGAATCCCAGTAGATTCAATAATCATGAAGCATATAGAGGATGCATGGCCTAAAAACTTTAAGGATGAAGTACAGAGTCTACGACTCAGCAAAGCCATGGATGGTGTCAACCCATATTCCCTCAAAACACCAAATATTTTATTTTTCTTGTAGTAGTGATCAATAACAATATTTCCCATCGTTGTCCACAAAGAATGAAAATCTTATGCTGGCTCTCATAGTCCCTGATAGAAGAAAAGTGAAGAATATGGATGTCATCTTACAACCATTGGTAGATGAATTTAGGGAATTATGGGAAGGGATAAATGTATACTATGTATCAAGACCCATCACAACAAAGAGGAGTTTTATGTTGTATGGCATGTGCTTACACCATAAATGATTATCTAGGATTAGAATTTTTCTCTAGTAAATTACATGTTTATTGATATGTTTATATACATAAAAATATGTTATGGAACCAACTCACAAAGAAGAAGAGAAAATAGATCAATGACTTAAAAATTATCCTCTTCGAGGAGGAAACCTCCTTTACATTAATTAGATGAACAATTCTTGAATGATACAAATGATAATACCTCCTTGGTATATATAGGTGTCTAAGGGGTCACAATATAATCATAGCCTACATAAAAGCAATAATGTAAGGAAACAACAATAACAATGGTGGTCTTATATAGGGCAGAACAATAACAACATGGGGGATACATGGGAGCAATAATAACAATAGGGGGATACACTAATATAGGGGTGATTTTAGGGGCGAATGTTCACCCTTTGGCGAAATTAAGGGGTTTTAAATTTTTAGTGGGCGAATATTTTGTATCATAGTACATTTTTACAAATCATCTCAAATAGGCCACCTTATTTTAAGGGAGAGGGTAAAAAAAGGTAAATTTAGCCCTTGAAATTAGGAGTTACAACCTTCCATTTGCCCATTTTCAAGAATAGGTTTTATTTAAGTGAATCCTATGGGCCAAAGGCCCAAATACCATATTAATAAAAGAGGTATAATTAATAAAAATATAAATAAATGAGAGGTATGGTAAATAAATAAAGCATTTTTATATTTACTCCATAAGTCACCTTATATATATGCAAGGGTGTAAACAAATAAAAGTACAAGTAAAGTGGAGGTATGGTAAATAGATAAAACGTCTTTTTATACTTACTCAAAAGGTATGGTAAATAAATAAAAATATAAATAAACTAGAAGTATGGTAAATAAATAAAAACTCTTTT
>APFE030112856.1:167448-214722 GCA_000404065.3 Pinus taeda
CTGTATGTTAAATATGTTTTATTTTATGAGATATTTAGGTGCTATTTAATCGTTTGATTGTTAGTGAATGCAGGTTTCGGAGAGAAGGAGTAGCTCATCTGGATCGATGAGGCTAGACTACTACAATAGCGTTGGACTATAGGTAGGATCTAAACACTTGATTTCTTATATGGTAAATGCATATTTAGAGAAGGATTGTTCTTAATTGTCTTGTTTGTCACTAGAAAGTCTTAAGCTTCTAGGGAGGTTGGTTTTGTCCTCAAAATTGACTCTTTCCGCCTGACAAGTGGGGAATTTGAAAAAATGTTTGGCGAAATGGAGTGAATGGGTGATGGATGGATGATGGAAAAATCATAGGAGGAACCTATATATCATTTCTTATATTTAGAATGGTATTTTTGGATTTTCTACTCCTCGTATCTCCCTCTTGCAACTCCACAAAATCCTCCTATAGCATTATAGGACCTTCCTGTAGCGATACAGGTCGTTCCCCTAGCATCACAGAGAGGAGATGAAATTTAGATTTCTTGATGATGGGATGGTGGCGAGAGATAGTAATATGAATGGAGAGGATGAATATGAGGTGTATGGATGGAGTAATGGATGAAAGATTTTAGGTCTTGGCCTGTAGCCATGAAATCTTCTACTATGCATAGTTATGGAAAACAAGGGAAAGGTTAGCAGACATGATATAAGCTTCTTCTTTGTTCTCCTTTTTTTTTTTTCTTAAGATACACAGACTACCTCAAAGAAGGTTTTCAACCTACATGCTTTCCATAGGTGCCTCCATGGAGGTTTTCTCTTAGGTATCTTTATTATTTTTTTCTTTTCCTTTTTTTTTCTCTTTGGCTGCCTCGGAGAGGTTTTCAACCCTAGAGTTTCATAGTTTAAATTTCTAGGAATCTTGTGGACTAGAAGCTATGAAACTCCCAATCACATTTAATTTTTTGCTGGCTGAACTAATAAATTCTTCCTTGGACAAAGGTATTCTAAATAACTTCAACATAACCATTTACAAGTAAGGGAATTCCTTCCTCATCAATGGTTCTGATCTAGATAGATCCATTTTCATGACACTTTTCTACTAGGTATGGACCCAACCATCTTTTCATTAGTTTCCCTTTAAAATATTTGAATCTAGAATCATATAACATGGCCCAATCCCCTTCTTCAAAAGTATTTTCCTTGATATGTTTGTCATGCTAGACCTTCCTTGGTAGTTGTAGGACTTCAATGTGTAAGAGAGCTTGCTTTTTGAACTCATCTAAGCCATTCAATTGGAGCAGCCTTTTTTGGTGTGCTATGGTGACATCTAAGTCAAACTGAGTTTCCATTTTCAAAGTGTTATATTAAAACTCAATAGAAATCAGAGCTTTCTTCCCATAAACCAAATCATATGGAGTGAATCCATTGGTGGTTTTCCAACTGGTATTGTAGGCCCAAGTGGTCTCTACCAGTCTCTCTGCCTAATATTTCTGACAACCTTGGTGAGGATGCTCTCCAATGCTATGTTTGTGACCTCTAGTTACCCATTTTCTTGAGGGTGATAGGCAGTGAATGTCTTGTTCTTGATATGGTGTTTCCTCATGAGATCTTCAATCAAATTGGATGTGAATTGTGCTCCTTGATCAATGATTACCTCCCTTGGATACCCAAACTTATAGAATATGTTTTCTCCTAAAAATTCTACCACTTTCTACTCAATTGTTGCTTTGAATGCCTTTCTCAACCCACTTTGTCAAGTAACCAGTGCACATAATGATGTACTTTTTCTGTCCTGGTGGTGGATCAATTAGCCCAATGAAATCCATCCCCAACTTGTCAAATGGCTCTAAGGATACTTGAGGTTGTAGGGGAATTTCATCCTTGGGTGTGGGTTTTCCCATCCTTTGGCACTGATCACATCTAGTGGTATATCTCCTTGCATCTTGATATAAAGTGGGCTACTAGTAACCAATCTGTAAAACTATAAAGGTTGTCATTTTTGCAACAAAATGACCTCCACAAGGCCCATCATGACATTTTGAGAGGATTCCAAAGACATCCTATTATCTTACACATCTGCTCAAGATTTGATTTGGTCCCAATAAAATAATATTACCCCCAATATAAGTGAAAGAAGATATTTTCCTTACAATGTTGCTTTTCTCCATGGATGATAGATATGGAGGGAACCTCCTAGCAACCAAGTAGTTTTATGTTTTAGAAAACCAAGGAGAAATCACCGAGATGGCAAAGAGGTTCTCATCTAGAAATTTAGCATACACCATCTCTTTATTACCTGTAAAAAAATTTAACCTGGACAAAAAATTTGTAACCACATTTTCTTTCCTCGGTTTGTCAATAATAGTAAAATCAAACTGTTGTAACAATAGCAACCATTTAATTATACTAGGATTAACATCAGGCTTGTTCATCAAATATCTAATGGCTGCATGATCAGTATGAACAAAAGTTTGGCACCAAGTGATATAGTGCCTTAATTTTTTTAAAGAATGTATTACAACTAAGAGTTCTTTTTCAATGACAATGTAATTCATCTTAGCTTTAGAACAATTCTTACTAATGAAATAAATAACATAAGGAATCTTATCCTCTACTTGTCCCAAGGTTCACCCCACAAGTTTATCCGCTGCATCAATATGGATACCGAAAGGAAATGGTGAGTTGTGACCCTTTAGGATGGGTGCAGTAGTCAACTTTTCTTTCAACACTTTAAGGTCCACTTGAAAACTAGTGTTCCAACATAAATATGAATCTTTGGCCAATAAACAAAAAAAAAGTTGAAGCCATTGTACTAAAGTCTTTGATGAATCTCCTATAATACCAAGCTAGTCCTAAGAAGCTCCTAATATCTCTTTGCTTCTGAGTGGTATGGACCCTTTTGATGATGTAATTTTTTTTTTGGGTCCACTTGTATCCCTCCCTTAGATATGGAATGGCCAAGGATAGTCCCATCATTAATTAAGAACTCACATTCCGCATGGCTTGGAGACGGATTCATTTCAATGCATTTCTTCAAAACCTTGCACCAATTGGAGAGAGCGTCATGGAAGTGACATCCATAAGGAGTGAAATCATCCATGTATATTTCAATAGAGTCATGAACCAATTCAACAAAAATACTCAAAACTTGCCTCTGGAAAGTAACAAGGGCATTTCACAAACCAAATGGAAGAACTATATAAGTAAAGGACCCCAAGGACATGCGAATGTGATCTTATCTTGGTATTTGGGACTAATATGGATTTGATTGTATCCACTAAATCCATCTAGGAAGGAGAAGAATTTGTTCCTTGTAAGGCCATATAGGACTTGATCAATGAAGGTCAAAGGAAAATGGTCCTTTTTTGTAGCCTTGTTGAGTTCCCAGCAATCAATGCAGATTCTCCACTTCCCATTCTTCTTATGAACTAACATAAGAGGTGACACCCACTCGCTATTTATAGTTTTTGTAGTTTGGTGCATAGGATTTCATCCCTCCTTTATGTAAATATGGTGAGTACAAACTGAGGGATGCACACCTTACATTTCCTTATAATCCAAACAAAAATCATACAAGTGTTGCCTCAACACTTTGCACAATTGTTCTTCCTATTTGGCTGAGAGAGAAGGTTTGATCTTTAAGGTTATGGATGGTCCAAACTTTATGATATTGACATGGTCTAGACTTGAGTCAATAGGAAATATGATATTCCAAGGAATATTCCCAGATTCTTTCATCAACTCATCAATTGGTATGGGAGTGGGAGGTTGATTCTGAAGAATATGGTCAATGAGTTGATCTTCATCAGATTGCCCCCCTATTGCAATAGTATCTATAGTATAGATTGGGTTTGGGGTGGTGTGATACAATTCATCTTCTTCCTATTCTTCTAACCACAAGGGTAAGTCATGCTCAATATAAGGTTACATAACAAGATACAATACCAATTGTTTAGACAAATGTCCATTCTTAATGGTCATGTTCTCAACCCTACAACTAATGTAAGCATCATCAATGGCTAACCATGGCCTTCCCAAGATGAGAGGATAACAATTAAGCTTGGTTTTTCACTGGAGAACCAGGAAATCAATAGGATACTCCCAAGAGTCAATGAACACCATAACATCTTCAATAACTCCCTCGGGAGCTACTGTGGCTCTGTTTGGAAGTTGCAACACTATGGTGGTATTTCTCAAAGCCCCTTGGATACTTAGCTTTGTCATGGTTTCCTTAGTAATCACATTGATTGTAGCCCCAAGATCAATCAAGGTATTAAGGACTATAAGGCCATCAATGTGTACATGTACTACTCGGCTTCCAGGGTCTAGATATTTTGGGAAGATCACCCTCCTAAGCATTAAATCAGGTAATTTCCCAACAAAATTTATGGTGGAGGTGTCTCTTTTTCCTCTCTCTGACTTTATGAAACATTTATCCTTGATGAGATTATTATATATGGGAACATCCTTAATATCCTGGAGAAGGGGTATCTTAACACGCAACTTCTTTAATTTTTCTAGAAGTTGAACCTCTTATGGAGTGCGCTGGCTAGGGGGGATCAACCTCTCAGGAAGAGGAGGTGGATTGACTTGAGGAACACTCTCTTCTATCTCTTCTTCAAGATATTTCGGTGGAGAAGGTGAGTGGTTATCTGGAATCACTCTCCCTGACCGAAGGTTGATCTCTTGGATTTCCATAGCATAAGCAGGATAAGATGTCTCTCCACTATAGACCTGCCATGCTTTCTTGTTGTTCAGGCTCATATTTTGTTGAGCAGTGAGTTTTCTTAGGTGGAGTAGGATGAGTGAGTTGTGGTTGAGGTTGGGGTGGAGAAAGTAAATTAGGAGGTTGGTTGACTTGAGGTCTCCACCCTTGTAATGGGTTGCCTCATTGAAAATATTGGGATGGATATGACTGAAAAGGATGGTTGACAGGTTGAGGAGGATATAAAGGAGCATAAGGGCAAGAAGGAGGTGTGGACTAGGATGGATGAGTGGAAGAGTACCAAGGCTACAAGGTTACATTTTCATTTTGATTATAATAAGAGTAATGTGCACCTTGCATGCCTTGTTGATATGGCCGAGGTCCTTGAGGTCTTCTTTGATTGATGAAGAAAAGTTTCTCTGACCCCCCTTCTACCCGTTGATACAAAACTTTTAGTGCTTGAAAACCTCTATGACCTTTAATAGGAACTCATCCCTAGGATGTCTTTTGGTGAATCTAAGGCAGAAAATGGATATTTCCCTTTCTGATTCCTCCTCTTTTCTTTTAATTTGCATGGTATCCATTTGAAATAAAAAGGTATGCATCAGTTCACTCTTGACATACTCCAACATGTTACTTATCTCATTCTTGATGTATGTTGTGGAGGGAGAGGAACTGGCCAAGCCTTGACTAGCCCTACCCTTCTTCCTAGCAACCCTAGAGTGATTCTTGAACATAGTTTTAATGTCATCATAGGATAAATGACAGATATCTTCTCCAAACAACATGTTGCGAGTTTCTAACATATCCTTCCTGATCCCCCAAAGAAGAACTAGTTTGAGTAATTCAGGATCAAGGGTGTAGTTACCCCCCATAACTGAGTTGAAATCTCTCCTCATAGTCTTCTATGGATTCATCACGTCTAAGAGTCATCCTACAAATTTCCTCCTCGGTTTATTTGGATCTACAGTAGTCCATGTACTTTCTATTAAAGGCCAGTTTCATTTGGGCCCAGGTAGTGATTTTATCCCCAAGTAGACCCATAAACCAACACAAGGATGTATATTTAAGGGTAGAGGGGAATAACTTTAGCTTCTTCCCATTAGAGGCATAGTCATAGGTCCTACAGACAACAAAAAAATCAAACATGAAGGTGTAAGGATCCACAAAGGTTAAGCCATGGAAGTGTGGAAGGGCAGTATGTCTTATGTTCTTCATTATAGCCTCTTCATTGGTCTCTCTGATAGGGAAAACCTCATTGTCCCTGCTTTCAACCATACTTTGGGTATGTGAAGTGGGTTCTTCTTCTTTTCCAATAGGTTCTTCAAAAATTTAAGGTTCCTCACCTAGAGGGTCTTCGAACTCCCCTGTAATGAGAGAGGGAATCTCACAGTCATCGAAGAAGAGTGAAGGATGATTTTTTAAGGGTGTGGGGGTTTTTGGTAATAATTTTCCTTGATTATCCCTACTCCTTCTAGGCATGTTTTTTTTTTTTCAAAAACTGTATGCAAAACATAAAACAATGCTTAAGAAGAAACAAAATCTACTTAGACACCACCCCGATAACGATGCCAAAATGTGGTGAGCCCTGGTATTGCATCAAGAATGTTGCAACTCCAAAGGGCTCCTCAACCAAAATTATCAACCTGTGGTTCGTAAAAACTTAAAGGTTCCAATGCTATATGCACAATAGATAGGGTTCCACTCATGCCACCCTCAATTATGACATTAGATAAAAACTCCTCATATTCGATTCCTCCTACTGATTTAGAATGAAACCTTGTTGATAAAGGTACAATTGGAAATTACTTCTAGCTATGAAAATGGAAATTCCATTGACTCAAATTGTGAATGCTAACTAATCAATTCATGAAAGGACAAAGGTTAATCTACTTGAAAAAAAGATAGCTATTCTATTATGCAAAATCCATCAAACCACCAAATCTACTTGCAGAAGGGAAACTATTTTATCTTGCATAATTCTGTTGGCATTATGAGCACATGTTTGGCACTATGTCACAGGTTTGGTCCTTGATGGCAACACACTCAGATGACATATCATAGTTCAGGATCACAGAATGAAAGAAAAATAGGTATACGCAGGTTCCCCTTGACCAAACTGCGTATACATGCGGGATTGCAGACCAAAAGGCACATATGCGTATACATGCACTTTTACGCAAGGAAAAGTGCGTACATGGTGGAAAACTTGGTTTTGGTCCATGGTATTTGGTCCAAGGTATTGCTTCTAAGTGGTTTTCGACCATGGTATTGAGTAAGGCCTAAGACTATAAAAGGGGGAGGAGATCATTAGGCAAAGGTACTCAAGAATTGAATATCTAATGAAAAGCAAGATCTAGGATACTAGTGATTGGGTTATGGTGCATAGTTGGATCTGAATCAAGGAGGAACCTGAGCGCTAGAAGAAGGATAAGTTCTATTGATGGGTCAAGATCTTAAGGCCTGAAGAGAAGCATCTTTGTGTGATTTTGATCTTTTATATTTGGTGCATGTCTTGATCTGTAAATCTGATGATCTAGGTATAACTAATGTTTGAATAGTTGAAAATGATAAATCATCTTTTACAGATCTGTATGCAGGTTCAGTATAGCAAAGGTGTGTATACATGCTAGTTTGGAAATTCAAAATAGCTTATATGCAGGTTTGCCTTCATATAGCGATGTTTACATGCAAGTTATGCATATTGAAGTAGCTTATGTATCATAAAATATGTTTTAGCTACTTATGTTTACTTTTGCAGTGTTCTAGGTTCTGGTTGGGTTCTGGCACTCTTACTGTATTCTGGTTACAACATTTATAGAAGTGATTTTTTGATTTAGTTTTGATTAGTGCAAGGGAGATTGATTGATGTAGATATATTTTGATGTTTGATTGATTCCATTGATGGATCCAGTCTAAAAATTTATGAAACGTGGTCCCTAGAAGAAAAGAGAAGGTTATATCCTTCTGTAGGTCAGCACCTACGTACTAGTACATCAACTAGTACAAGAGCTAAGGGGGTTGTAGCCACCTTCTAGGAGAAGCTAGAGAATGAGAGAAGGTTGTAGCATTTTGTAGTCAGAAGCTTGCGTACTGGTATAAGACTACGCCAGCATAGAAATATTGTAAAAAGAAGTTTCTTATTAAAAGAAGATAGAGACAAATTGTCGCAGGTGGTTTTCACCCACATTGGGTTTCCACCTTATATCTTGTGTTCTTGTGTATGATTGTCTAATCTATTTTTACTGTACCTATTACTGCTTATATGGTTTTGATACACATATTAAAGATCAACTAACTAAATTATAAGTTTACAAGGTGTACGCTGGTTGCTCTAAACATAGTTGTGTATATACGCAAGTTTCACTAACTGAAGTTGCGTATATAAATCTGTTTATGGAAATGAAATATTATTAAATTGATAATACTGATTCACCCCCCCAGTATTATTTCCAGCAATTGGTATTAGAGTAGGTCCTTTAGAAGAAGCTTGATCACTTGAAGGAAGATCTATCATCATGAGCAACTACGAAAAAGAGGCATCCATCAGGCCACCAATCTTTGATGGGAGAAACTTCGTCTATTGGAAGGTAAGAACCATAGCCTATCTTCAATTTCTTGGAACAGAAGTTTGGGATATCGTGGAAGGAGGATACACATTTCCATCAGTGACTCCTACAGATATGGCAGGTAAAAAGAAGTATGAAACAAATGCAAAGGTTGTCAATACTCCATTGGGAAGTCTATCACAATCAAACTTCGTCAAGGTTATGCAGCTCAAAACCGCCAAAGAAATATGGGACAAGACCATTCTAAGCTATGAAGGAGATGATCAAGTAAAACGTGTAAAACTACAATCTCTCAGAATGCACAATGATGAAAGTGTAGCTAATTATTTCTTACGTATAGATGGCATTGTTAATCACATGAAAAACTTGGGTGAAGAGTTAAGAGAAGTAACTTTAGTTCAAAAGGTTCTAAGATCCTTGTCTCCTAAGTTTGAATCAAAAGTTTTTGCCATAGAAGAAAAACAGGATCTTCATAGTATTACTATGTCACAGTTGCACGAAATCCTAACTGCTTTCGAAATGAGAAAAGGGGGTCCATCAAACATGAGAGAAGCCGCACTCAAAGCTTCAGGAAAAGGAGAACTCAATTAGTCAGGACATATGTCAGAAGGAGAGAAAGAATCAAACTTTGTCAAGAACCTTCAACGAGGTTCTAAAAGATTCAGAGGTAAACTACCTTTCAAATGTTTTGCTTGTGCAAGAGTACGTCATTATGCTGCCAAATGTCCTCACAAAGATAAGCTTGATAAAGGTAAGGAATCAGTAAAATTGAAAAGAAAACAAAGTGTAAATAAAAAGAGTTAATATATGCATGAAGATAGTGATGGTTTATCAAATAGTGATGAAGATGAAATAGTAATGATTATAGACTTCTGATGGCTTTTAAAGATGATGATTTCTTGGATGCTTTAGATAAATATGGTCTCTATGAAGAAATTTCTAAACTTAAAATCTGTTTAGAAGAAAAGAGTATGATTATAGATACTCTGACATTCCAACTTGCTGAAAGGTAAAAACACAATCAAAAGTTAGAATGTGAAATTGTGGGTCTAAGAAAAGAAATTGAGAAAACAAAAGCTCTTAATCTTAGTTTTGCTAAAGGATCATAAACTTCAAATGAAATTATCAAAGTGCAGTGTTCTCCTCTGATAAAGATAGGTCTTGGATATACTGAAGAACCATCTCAAGCACAGAAGCCATCAACCTCCAAAATCTATCTAGATGCAGCAAGGAAAAGTGAACAGGTTGACAATCGTCAGCAGAGGCTTAAAGCAGATCACCAGGTAAATCGAGTTCAATCTACTTCAAGGATGAACAGAAGTTATTACCAACCACAGATAAATCATTCTCAATTTGCTTCAAGAATGAATGTAAATGGAAACTACAATCATCAGGTCAATAGATTCGATAATCACAGGAATTTCTTTAATGGCCAATGTTTTTCATGTCATAACTTTGGATACAAAGTTTCTCAATGTGTTGCTTACAAGACCATCATGACTAGAGAAGCACGAAATCAAGGGAATGTGACTAGGATCATGAAAAGGGCCTACAATAACTTTTCTGCCCTTGAAAATGAAATAGAATGCTCTATCTGTAACAACTTCGGTCATGAAGACTCTGAATGTAGGAGTAAATTTCGACAAACATCTCAGAAGGAGCACGCTTCATTAGGTCCCAAAACATGGAAAAAGGAAGAACCACAAACTGAAAGATGTGGTATAGCCTTATATGCAGAAGGACAAGAAAATCAATGGTACATCGACAGTGGATGCTCGAAACACATGACAGGTGATAAAGAAAAACTTCAGTCATATAGTGCCTTAGAAAAGGAAAGGAAGGTCTCATTTGGAAATGACACCCATGCATTCATAAAAGGTAAAGGCTTTGTTCTCTTAAAAGAAAAGGTAAAAGCTGGGAATGTTATGTATGTTGATGGCTTAAAGCATAATCTATTGGGTGTTAGTCAAATGTCGGATCAAAGAAATGAGGTAGTGTTTCGATCAAATGGATGTGTTTTTCGTGAGCTTGATACAGGAGAAACAATGATCAAAGGCATAAGAACTCCAAATAATATATACATACTCAAGGGAGGAAAGTAAAAATTCTATCTAAGAAAAAATGATGAACACTGGCTATGGCACAGAAGATTGGGGCATCTAAGCTTCCCTCAGATAAGGAAAGCATGCAAATACCAGGCTGTTTGTGATCTTCCTGACATCATAATTCCAGAAAATACAATATGCAAATCATGTCAATTTGGTAAGCAAACTAGAATACATTTCCGTGCGAAGGAAGGATCAGCTAGTAAGCTACTTGAACTTGCCCATACCGATTTATGTGGTCCATCAAGGAGAAAGTCACCTCGTGGAGAAGAATACTTTATATTGTTCATTGACGACTTTTCCAGAATCTGTTGGATAGGAATTTTGAAGCATAAAAACGAAGCATTTGAAAAGTTCAAAGCATTCGAAGCTTTGGTTGAAAATGAATCGAACCGCAAAATCAAATGCCTCAGGTCTGATCGAGGAGGGGAATTTACATCGGATGAATTCTTCGATTTCTGTGACAAACATGGAATAAGAAGGGAATTCTCTACTGCAAGGACTCCTTGGCAAAATGGAGTGGTAGAAAGGATGAACAAAAATTTTCAACAAATGGCTCATGCTATGCTAGATTAGTCTAGAACTCCTGCCACCTTCTGGAGTGAAGTTGCATTTGCTGCCATCACTATTCTCAACAAAACAAATGTTCGGGTAAACAACACTCAAACTCCTCATGAACTTTGGTATGGTAAGACTCCTACTGTAAAATGCTTCAAAGTTTTTGGAAGTAAATGTTACATCAAAAGGACTAATGAAAAGCTTGGCAAGTTTGAACCTAGAGCAGATGAAGGCATTCTCCTTGGTTACTCTTCTCGAAGTAAAGGATACAAGTGTTATAATAAAACACTAGGAAAAATTGTTGAAAGTGTTGATGTTGTGGTTGATGAAGCAAACGAAAATTCAAAGTAGGAAGAGTGGGAAGAAGATGAGGATTATCCTTCCACATAAAATCAGACTAATGTTGAAGAGGAAACCAATGAAGCACCAGAAGAGCAGATAACGGTAGAAGAAAAGACTCCATCCAGATATGTTCAGAAAAAATCATCCAGAGACTCATATTTTGGGACAGAAAGAGGCAGGTGTACAGATAAGATGAACTATTATAGAAGCTTCAAGCTATCTAGCATTGCTTTCCTCCATCGAACCGTAAAATGTACATGAAGCATGCAAAGATCAATGTTGGGTCAAGGCCATGAATGAAGAGCTTGAGCAAACTGAAAAGAATAATACTTGGGAATTAGTTCCTAGACCTCATGATAAGAACATCATTGGAACCAAATGGATATTCAAAAACAAGTTGAATGAAAATGGGGAAGTTGTTAGAAACAAGGTTAGACTTGTTTGTAAAGGATATGCTCAACAAGAAGGTATAGACTTTGAAGAAACTTTTGCGTCTGTTTCTAGACTTGAATCCATAAGAATGTTCCTTGCTCTTTCTAGCTTTCAGAAGTTTAAAGTATATCACATGGATGTGAAATCCGCCTTTCTTAATGGAGATCTGGAAGAAGAAGTATATATTGAACAACCAGATGGATTCATCCTTGGAAATAATCCAAAACTTATTTACAGACTCAGAAAGGCTCTCTATGGTCTAAAACAAGCTCCAAGGGCCTGGTATTATCGTCTTGACAAATAACTTCATCAACAAGGTTTTTCAAAAGGATCAGCTGATTGCAATCTATATATAAAAATTGACAATGATAAATTGCTAATACTTGTTGTGTATGTTGATGATATCATTTTTGGTAGTAATGAAGAAGCTATGAGTCAAAAATTTGTTTTGGTAATGCAGAAAGAATTTGAAATGTCCCTCCTTGGTGAACTCACATATTTTCTTGGCTTACAAGTTCCACAAAATAAAGATGGAATTTTTATATCACAAACCAAGTACCTCAAGCAGATCTTGAAGAAATATGTAATGCAAGATGATAAACCAGTATGTACCCCTATGGTAACAGGATGCAGCCTCAATGCAAATGATGAATCAGTAGCAGTGCATCAACCAACCTACAGATCTATGATTGGTAGTCTAATCTATCTAACAGGTACCCGACCAAACATCATGCATGAAGTGGGAATAGTTGGAAGATTCCAAGAAAATCCAAAGGAATCACACCTTCAAGCAGTCAAAAGGATTTTTAAATATATTCAGGGGACACAAAACTTTGGTTTATGGTATCCCAGAGATATAGATCTCACACTTTATGCATATACAGATGCAGATTGGGCAGGAAGCGTGGATGACAGAAAAAGCACTAGTGGTGGAGCATTCTATATGGGTTCCAGATTGGTGTCTTGGTTCAGCAAGAAACAAAGTTCAATTGCATTATCTACAGCTGAAGCAGAATATGTGGTTGTTGCATCTTGTTGTACACAACTCCTTTGGATGATGCAAACATTGCAAAACATTCAGATCACATGTACTCCACCCATCTCCATTCTATGTGATAATACAAGTGCAATCAATATTTCAAAGAACCCAGTCATGCATTCCAAGACTAAACACATACCTATCAAATATCATTTTCTCCGGGAACAAGTAATTGAACAAAAGGTCAAACTGGAGTATGTTCCCTCCAAATAACAGGTTGCTAATATATTCACCAAACCATTTCCCAGAGATACATTTGAATACCTCATACAGTAGTTGGGAGTAGTTGATGCATAATCTTGCTATTGACACTTATCTGTTTTAGAGAAAAATGGTTGTACGCGAGTTTCATGAAGCGTATCCACGTACATACGCTAGTTTTTATAGATACAGCCGCGTATATGTTGGTTTGAAGAATATCAGTGGGCCAAACTCAGGATGAAAAGAGTCTGATATGGGTCTGACAGTGATCATCTGGCATAGGTTCAGGGGGGAGCATATACTTCTAAAAATGCATTTTTGGCATTATCTTAGAAGATCTTGGTACAATTTCACAGTTGTTTTTTATTCAAGTGTAGAGGGAGATCATGGTTGTTGGTCTGGATGGCAATTGACAGATGCTACTTTCCGGTTTTAGATATTATGTCTCTATGTCATGTATATATTTTATTATCAGGGTCATGTAACGACCTATTTTGTTGCCCCACTATGCCTAGGATGGATGATGTAATGTTCTTGTTTTACCATATATAAACTTTTGGTGTATCCCCACTTGGTTGGGTGGATGAGTCAATCTTGGTATATCCCCACTTGGTTGGGAGATGGATGTATGTATGAGTCTTTGGTGATAGAAAGGTCATTTATGATGTATAGAGTCATGTTATTCTTAAAGAACATCTTTTTGCAGACCTTGCTTACAGTCAAGGGGAGCATGATCAGCTCACTTCAACATATTAGAGAATTTAGCATGCACTCAGAGGGAGCATAACCCTCTGCCCTTGATGACAAAGGGGGAGAGTGACTTGGGGTTGCCATCAAGTCCAAAGGGAGAGATTGTTGGCATTATGAACACAGGTTTGGCACTATGTCACAGGTGTTGTCCTTGATGGCAACTCACTCAGATGACATATCACAGTTCAGGATCACAGAATGAAAGAAAAAGAGGTATATGCAAGTTCCCCTTGACCAAAATGCATATACACGCGGGATTCCAGACCAAAAGGTGCATCTGCGTATACACGCACTTTCACACAAGGAAAAGCACATACATGTTGGAAAACTTGGTTTTGGTCCATGGTATTTGGTCCAAGGTATTACTTCTAAGTGGTTTTGGACGATGGTATTGAGTAAGGCCTAAGGCTATAAAAGGAGGAGGAGATCATTAGGAAAAGGTACTCAAGAATTGAGTATCTAATGAAGAGCAAGATCTAGAATACTGGTGATTGGGTTACGGTGATTAGCTGGATCTGAATCAAGGAGGAACCTGAGCGCTAGAAGAAGGATAAGTTCTATTGATGGGTCAAGATCTTAAGGCTTGAAGAGAAGTATCTTTGTGTGATTTTGATCTTTTATGTTTGGTGCATGTCTTGATCTGTAAATCTAATGATCTAGGTGTAACTGATGTCTGAATAGTTGAAAAGGGTAAATCATCTTTTATAGATCTATACGTAGGTTCAGTGTAGCAAAGGCACGTATACACGCTGGTTCGGCAATTCAAAACAGCGTATATGCAGGTTTACCTTCATATAGCAGCATATGCATGTAGGTTATACATATTGAAGTAGCGTATGTCTCATAAAATATGTTTTATCTACTTCTATTTACTATTGCAGTGTTATGGGTTTTGGTTGGGTTCTGGTACTATTACTGTATTCCGGTTACAGCATTCAAAGAAGTGATTGTTTGATTCAGTTTTGGTTAGTGTAAGGGAGATTGATTGATGCATATATATTTTGATGTTTGATTGATGCTATTGATGGATCCAATCTAAAAATTTATGAAACATGGTCCCTGGAAGAAAAGAGAAGGTTGTAACCTTCTATAGGTCAGCACCTATGTACTAGTACATCAGATATTACAAGAGCTAAGGGGTTGTAGCTCCCTTCCAGGAGAAGCTGGAGAACGAGAGAAGGTTGTAGCCTTCTGTAGGTATAAGCCTACATACTGGTATAAGATTGCACCAATACATAAATATTGTAAGAAGAAGTTTGTTATTAAAAGAAGATAGAGACGAATTGCAGCAGGTGGTTTTCACTGACATTGGGTTTCCACCTTATATCTTGTGTTCTTGTGTATGATTGTCTAATATATTTTTACTATACTTGTTACTGCTTATATGGTTATGATACACAGATTAAAGATCAACTGACTAAATTATAAGTTTACAAGGTGTACGTTGGTTTCTCTAAACATAGTTGTGTATATACGCAAGTTGCATTAACTGAAGTTGCGTATATAAATCTGTTTATGGAAATGAAATGTTACTAAATTGATAATACTGATTCACCCCCCTCTTAGTATTATTTCCAACAAATCCATGAAACTACGAGTCATAATTTCATGTACCATCTACCTAGTTCAAACTTGCTTGTAAATCATTAACCTACTTGCATCATGCTTGTGATAAAAAAGCTAACTCTACTCTGTTTTTGTAGTGAAGAAAAGAGAGTGTTGGAGTGGCCTAATAGGATCCCCTGATCACAAAATCACAGCTAGGGGTCATTATTCATCTATATTAAGTCAAGTTTGTAGTGGGGATCAAAACTGATGAAGTAAAGTGATGCTACAAGTTTGCTACAGGTGATTGCTACATGAGGCCTGTAATGCTACAGGAGTGCATCCGAGTGGCTTTTGAAGGTGAAAATGATGTCTTGAGGGTATGGATAGGTGGACGGAAGTTGAAGAAAATGAAGGGAGGTTGGTTTGAGCCCCTATCCAAGCTCACAACCCCTCATATGCCTATCTTGCATTAGGATGAGTGCTCTCGGTGTACTAGGAAAAGTGACTTATAAAACAAAGTTTTTGGACAGAATTTGGAAGTGGAAAGAAAATATGAAGGAATTCAAGATGGAAGTGGTAAAGGTTCCCTTCCCTATAGATCAACATAGCCCTGTAGTCAATCACATGCATGCATCCCTTTATCATTACCAAAATTAGATAACTTATGATCGGAAAATGAGTTGAATTTAAATAACATTCAATTTATGCAATAACACTACTCTAAGCACTAAACTGAGTTCTAAGCTACGGAAAGACAATGTAAAATAGGACAACTAACACTAATCTATTTCTAAGAGATGATAAACAAAATTGTTTTGGACTGTGATTGTGAATCCTTCCACTCATTCTCCCATAAGAGAGTTGATGTAGAGGCTGCAACCATGAGATTTTATAGATTAATCTCTACTAAAATGCAAGAAACTATGAACTTCTTGGAATCAAGAAGAAACATAAGTAAAAAAAGAACAGGGACTAAAGCCTCTAAGTTTGGCCCAAACCCAAGGGTCCCAGCCCTCTAAAACTAACTTAGATGCAACTTAAAATCCAACTTCTCATTATCAAAAATTGCAGGTCTAATACATCACATAAATGTTTAAAGTAACAATGTCAATATTTAAGCTCAATTGCTACCCTTAGATGAACAAAAACTTTGAATCCTAATGAGATCTTCTTCTATTTTATTTATACAAAAGTGTAGTTGAAGCAACTCCCTTGAAAGTAAGAGTGGTTACCTCCTTGATCTCGAAAATGGTGGATCTTGTCCCTCTTGGTCTTCACTTGAACTAGGAGTCACTCGACTTCCAATGAATTTGAATTGGTGAGAGAGGATATTGTGATCCCAAGCTGATTTTATAGAGTTAAGGAGGTGGACAAATCCCCTAGACTCTCTCCTAGTTGTCTCCCTCAAGCCTCTGCATAGTAATAGCCTAAAAAATGCTTCATTTCCTACAATTAAACCCACTGGGCCACATGCTATGACAAACACCTTTTAATCCTCTTACTAAGCATAATATAACAAAAGACTGTGAATTAATGTCAGAGAAGGATAGATTTAAGGCTGGAGCATGGCATAATGATCTTCAAAATGTACCTATTGATGGGACTCATCACCTAGCATAAGGATTATCAACTAGAGAATTTCTCTAAAGTCTATGGAGTTACCAACAATGTGGGGTCTTCGCATGGTGGATTGCTAGATGGAATTGGACTATAGACCTTTGACCAAGAAATTGGTAAGGATTTATGGTTTTTATGAGTAGTTTTCTTTTGTAATTGTCAATGTTGTAGGTGGCTATTCCTTCTTTGGGGAGTCCTAGCTTATTTATGTGAATTTTGTTGAGAATTAGTGTCATAATAGAGGTTTGGTCAGTCGCATTGAGAGTTTCTGGTGGTGTTTTAAAGGGTCTGGATAGAAGAGTTTGAGCTCATCCTCCACCCTTGCTAGTTGCGCTTAGTGTCTACTTTTGTTGTTGCGTGATTCTCGATGCCTTGGTGCAGAGTTGTTGGAATTCCCTCACATGGTTGTTGCAACTAGGGTAGTTACAAAGGTTTTTTTTAGAAGTTCAATATGTTTGTTGATCACCTCAGAGGCCATGCGATTATTTCTTTCTATTTGAAGTTGAGGGCTTGGCACAGGGGTAGGGAGTTTCTTGTTTCCCTTCTAGTAGTTTCAGGTGGGTGGTCGACTTGTCTACTAGTCAATCTGAGTTGTTTAACCGGGGGATACGACGAGAGCCAACAATGTGGGTTTGTGATTTTCTAGTTGCATCGTGGTTTAAGTGTGGAGACTTGTCGATATACTTATGCAGATTGTTGTAGGCCAACAAGGTTTAACTTTAATTGCAAGTTTCTTTAGGACCCATCTCAATGGACTGTGCACCGTCAGTATGGAAGGGAGAGAAGGGGTATAGGACCGAGGGTTCAATATGGAGAACATATCATGGATGACCATGGTCTTGGTGAGGTGGTGGACCCCATCCCTACACAGTGAGCTCGAATAGTGGAATTACCCCCACTCCCCCACAGCCCCTCTTTAGACATATTTCATAACCCAGCTCAGACATGTGACCCTCCTCTTAGAGTAGCTCAACAGGCACTGTCATGATGACAAGAATTTGGTCATTGAACTTTTAAACAATCTCCATTGTAATCAATAGCAAATGCAAGATCGTTTGCCCACCTTGCAAAGGAGTCAAAGGAGAATTTATGAGAAGCTAGAACACTTTGAAGGGAGGCTTGTAGACGTGGAAAAGAATGTGCACCATGGCTTTAGACCTCCTGCATCATGTGGTGTTGGACCAAAGAACCCTACTCTGATCAATTCTTATGATCCCTAATGGTTGTGGGTTGTATTGTGGTCTTAATGTTTTTTTGGTTTCACTGGCTATTTCAACTTTGGTTAATAAGATTGTACTGAAAAATTTCTATTTGTTTTAAATGTTATCTTGTAACCAATAAATCTAATAAAACTAAAACTAACAAAATAATGAAAATTTATATTTAGTAATATAATCTCTATAATTTTCTTTTTTATTAATTTATTAATTACAAAAACGATACAAAAATACATTCATACCTTCCTTATTTTCCTTTTTTCCATTAATCCACTAAAACTTCTCTACAATATTATGCGAGGAAACATTCAATTCAACTTCACCTTGAACTTCACAATTAATATAGTTTTAAATTTTTATTTACTTGTTTCATACGTATCAATCCACTAATAATTACGCCGTAAAGCGTTCGCTCTAAAATCAATTTCCCAAATTGCCATGTGTCTTAGTCTGGAGTGTCGGATTGGATGTTAGATGATTAAAATTGTCTATGCCCTTGGATTAATAATTAGTTAAGAAAGGAGAAAGGAGAACAGTTACACAGTTAGGGAAAAATAAATACAGCCTTCGGAACAACAGTCTAGTAGCAGATCCAGTAATTGATCTCAGTGCCTTCTTCAAGCTCTAACCATCTCCGGCTTCGTCGAGTCGGCCTTTTAATCTGCCTGGGGATAGCTGTAGAAATGGATGGAGGAAAGGCCTCGCAAAGGTCGCAAAATCGGCGTAGAGAGTGGGAAAGACGTCCCTACTCAAAACCGTGTGCGGCAGGGCAGGGCAGGACTGTTCCCTTTAGCTACCAAATTCATAGAACAAAGAACTTACAGACGAGTCTTCCAAAGGCATTTCTAAGTATTCCTTGGTGATTCCCATCATGCTTTTCATGACCTCCAATACTGAGTAGATTGTGCCTCGGTCTCAACGCCTTCTTCAAGCTTTACCGGACTCCGGCTTCACTGAGTCAACCTTTCAATCTGCCTGGGGACAGCTACAGAAATGGCTGGAGGAAAGTCCTCGCAAAGGTCACAAAATCAACGCATATGGTAGATCGGGAGTGGGAAAGATGTCCCTGCTTAAAATCATCTAGAATTACTACAAGAAAGAGGTCAGTGGTTTCTTTGATGTCTTCTTTTGGGTTATAGTTTTTGGGATCTTTGAGATTGAACAATTGAATGATTCCAACACTGAGGCACTGAATCTAAGTCTGGAAGGGATATCTATAGCTTAGATGCAGAAAATGAAATTGAATGCTTCTCTAGAGAGAAAGAGATTTCTTTTGATATTAGACAACATGTCGAATGAAATAGATCTTGATGAAGTGAGCGTCAATATTGGGGATGATAATGGTAGCAAAATCTTAGTCCCCAACCACAACAGAGAAGTTGTTGAAAAAATGGGGGCAAAGGAATTTTTGGAAATAAAACCCTTGTCCTCACAGAAGGGCTGGAAATTATTTAGAAGAGGAGCTTTTGCAAATAAAGTTGTTCCAGAGAATATAGAGACTATAGCCAAAAAAATATTCCTCAATCTACAAAGATTTGTCATTGGCCATCAATTTAGATTTGCGAAAAGACTCAAAATGATTGGGAAAGAGCATTGAAGGTTTTGGAAAGCACAAATACTTCCTTCCAAAGGAGCCAGATGAACATTGAAGCAGAGATTGATCAACTATTAAGATGAAGTTTTAATGATCTATCTGATTCCCATCTACATAAAATGTTTTCTAAGTTGTGTATCATTTCTTGGAGATAAGGAAATTCTTGTGGAGACACTGGTGCGAGTGTGGGATGCTGAAGGGTTACTCAACAGGGTAGAGACACCTTATTTGATGGATGTTGGGTGGCATTGCATAAAAGCACTGGTAAATAGGTTCTTGCTGGAGTCTGGAGTATATTGTTGATGGTGACTATCATACAGTGGAGTATTTAAATATTCACGAAGCTCTCCGTGAAATGGTGATTTACATAGGCAGCCAAGACCAGGAGAAATGCTTATTTTTATCAAGGCAAAAGTTGAAAAACTTTCCTGGAGAAGGAGAGACGAGGGATTGCAGATGCATATCGGTTGGCCATACTACTATAAAGGATCTTCCAAATGATTTGAAATGTTTAAAGCTTGAAAGTTTGGTATTAGCCTCTAATAACTAGTTGGAAAAGATTCCAGAAAGATTTTTCTTAGACATCAAGTCTCTGAAGGTTTTGGGTTTGTCGTGCACATCCATAGGAACATTGCGAGACATAGTGTAGCAAATTCAGCAGCTTAAGTTTCTTAGTTTGGCCAGGTGCACCAAATTTGTTGATTTGCCTGATAGCCTTTGCACTTTATCTAACCTTCAAGTTTTGAATCTTAGTTCTTATTTGGCATTGCGTTTATTGCCTAGTCAGATAGGAAAGCTCAAGAATCTAAAGCATCTCAAATTGGATGCATGCTACAGTCTAAATGAGCTTCCAAAAGATCTTTCTCAGCTTACTTCATTGAACACTCTCATCTTGCCATTGATGGAGTCTGTTTGTGCAGTGAGTGTGGAGGATCTTTCAAATCTCTTCAATCTAACAGAGTTGACCACAGTGATAACATCACAAAATAAAGTGGATACAAGGGTTGCTTGGTTGAATACAAGAAACTTAACATTAGAATATGATGCAGATGCAAATGTAGAAAGAGATTATGTAGCACCCGAGCATGTTATTCTCCAAAAGATGGGACATATGAAGAAGTTGCATAATTTTCATATGATTAATTATCAGGGGGAAACTCTACCCAACAGTATTTGTGAATTGCAAAATATGAAGATGTTGCTTTTGCACTAAAGTTACAAATTGAAGGTGCTCCTTGCCTTGGACAAGAATAAGAATGAAAGTGCAGATGATAGGAGTGCCTTGGACAAGAATAGGAGTGAAGTGCAGATGATAGGAGTGAAAGTGTAGGTTACCCTTTTCCAATATTAGAAATATTAGTTTTGAGAAACCTACTTAAATTAGAAAGTCTTGCAGGGTCATCTGAGATCTAGAATGAAGGGACAATCTTGTGATAAGTGTTTTGGGGCTTTTTGACGCTTTGGCTTCTGAAGTCGGGCTAGACCAGCACAAAATGAGTATTGATGAATACATCAAGTATGTTAATCTGCCACCCGTCCACAAATATCAGGTCCTCACCTCCAACCCCATGACTCCAACTTTATAATATATATTTCTCATAATGTTTTTCTGATTGCTTGTTTTCTCTTCCTTTCATGCACATGATAAGTCTGGAAAAACCTTCCTATGTGTTATATTTGCAGATCAAATATCTATTAAATATGGAAAATTTCAGCAGCAGGTATAACAACTTAGTGTTCGCAGTATATTTTAAATTTCAAAGAAATTAGAAACCGAAATTCAAAAATTACATTGACAAGGGTTTGGAAAAAATGCAGATAGATGAAGAGTGGACGTGTTTGAATAAAGTGTGGAAACAACAGGCTAAAGAGGATGATGGAAGGATAAGGAGAATGTTGCAGCGTTTGGGTGATGGAAGGATAAAATTAGACGAGCTCAATACTTCAAAGATTGTAATTAACTTTAGACTCATTCAAATTGAACCCAGTAAGTGTCCAAAGGGCACAATGTCAATTAGGGAAATAAAACGGGAAGTTGTTGAACGATTTGGAAGTGTGAGCAATTATTTAAGTAAATATCCCCATCCATTTCTAGATCATCATCGTCAGGAGGTACTGCAACTAAGCTTTTATACGAATCTAGGGTTTTCAATTATCTATTGTTGTTTCTTCCAGTTTATATGACCAGTAACATTTTCGTTGCTGATGTTAATTTATATGCAGCAACGCGTGACTCAGTTGGATTTTGGAGGTAAAGCTGGTTGCTCCAGCCACACCCTTAACTAACATACATATGGGTAGCAACTGCTTCCCCTACAAAGGCTTCTGCTCTGAACTTCATGTGCACAGGGCATATGGGAGACAAGTTGTTATTATGTGAGGTACTTTTTATGTAATGACGTATGATGAAGTAAAAGTGTATTTTGTGGAATTTGATGGTGATAATCTCAACTACCTTGCATCAAGCTAGAGCTCTCATTATGTATGTATTGAAGTAAGTTATTGTAAATATGAATAAACATAAATTAGCCATGGTAATGGTTGGTGTAAGTTAATGTAAATATGAAATAAACATAAATTAGTTGTTGTAATGTTTGGTGCACAGGTACATCATTAAAAAGAAGTATGGAAAAAATTTCCACATTTAAACTTTCCATATGTTTGGTTTAGGTTTATTTTGGATATTTTCCTTAATTATTTATGTTAAAATCTAGTAGGAATTGGTTGAGAATGGGTTGGAATTATAAGTTTGAGTTTTGAAATCTGTAAAATTTGAGTGTTTTATGAACTTATTTTTAGTAGGTTAAATAATTTTTGTTATATTATTATTTATTATGTAAATCAAAATCTTGAAAAATGTTAGGATTACAGAGCACCTATAGAAATTGTGAAATTGTGGAGTCTAACAAACACTGTTGTTTGTTCCCACTGGTCAGCAAGACAATTTAGTATAGGTTTTTTAGTCTATAAATAATCTCTATCATAAATAAATACCATGGGCAAAACCATAAACCACAAAACAGCTCTAACAAAAATTAGCAAAGCGAATCATCCTATAGGTTTTTTTATTGTAATGAGAATCTAGAAATTATCTGGATATTGTGACAGGAATTGGTTGGATTTATAAGTTTGCAAATTTTTTGTAATGAGAATCTAGAAATTATTTGGATAGTGTGACAGGAATTGGTTGGATTTATAAGTTTGCAATTTGAATGCTTCACAAATTTTTCAATGGGTTTTTTTGTTGTAATGAGAATCTAGAAATTATTTGGATAGTGTGACAAGAATTGGTAGGATTTATAAGTTTGCAATTTGAATGCTTCACAGATTTTTCAATGGGTTTTTTTGTTGTAATGAGAATCTAGAAATTATTTGGATAGTATGACAAGAATTGGTTGGATTTATAAGTTTGCAATTTTAATGCTTCACAGATTTTTCAATGGGTTTTTTTGCTGTAATGAGAATCTATAAATTATTTGAATAATGTGATAGGAATTGGTTGGATTTATAAGTTTGAAATTTGAATGCTTCACCAATTCTTCAGAAAGCTAAATACTTTTTGTTCTTTTGTTATATTATAATTAGTTATGTAAACTAAATCTTTAAAAAATGGCAGAGCAAAGCATCCTCAAATGTTTCTTAACTAGGTTTATTTTGTAATAAGACATAAGAAATCATTTTGAGGAGGCGAAATACATTTTGTTCTTTTGTTATATTATAAAAAAAATTTTGTTATATTATAATTAGTTATGTAAACTAAATCTTTAAAAACTGGTAGAGAAAAGCATTCTCAAATGTTTTTTAACTAGGTTTATTTTGTAATGAGACTTAAGAAATCGTTTTGATAAAACTCAAGGAAGAAGGTTACAACTTCCAACTTCCAGAGGTTCAAAAGTTTGCCTAATATTTGTTTTTGTTGTTCAAAAGCCTTTCTATCTTTTGAAAAGTGTATTGATGGAAATTCAAGTAATCATCCAAGGCGCAGATTGAAATTGGGTAAACACTTAATCTGTGAGATATAACTATTAGATTTGAAGCCTATCTTCAAGATCCATTCGGTTGGATACAATGGGCTAAATAATGGTAGGCTCGCATTCATAAGAAATTATCCATAAAAGTAGAGATGGGGTTTCACTTGCAAGGTTGATTGCATAGAAGCATTCCTGTAGTTGTTCATACCAAGAAGTTAATCTACTAGATCCTTTTAATTCGAATTCGCTTATGTGCTAGATTATGCGCTTGAAAATGGCAGGGTCTTTGCATGGTTGATAGCAAAGAAACATTGCTATGGTTGTTTATATGAAGAAGCTCAAACTCCGTTTGATCGCAGGAAACATTGTTGTGGTTGTTCATCTAAAGAAGCTCTAACTCTGTTTGATCACAGATGGATAGAATATTGGTAATCTATGGAATCTTTATACTCAGATTTTGGAAAACATAATAAGGGTACTTACAGTTGCACTTGTGCAGATATAGATTATTTCCCATGTTTCTTATTTTAGAAAACTATCACTGGGAGTCATAGTTTGAAGAATATGGTAGTGGAAAAATTGAGCGTCAGTTTGATTATTTTATATTTTGGAATTTTTAGTTGAAATTGGATAAAACAATTTTTATGTTAAATTTAGATGTTTTGTTGTTGAAAATGTTGTATTAATAGTATCCCAAAAACCCTGAAGTATTATATTGTGAAGAATTAGGAATTTAAATTTGTGATTTATATAAAGCAAGCTGGATTATAACTGAATTTTAAATAAACATCCAAAATTACTGCTTGAAAAATCTAAATTATTCATACTTTGTTTTATTAAATAAGTTACAAGCACAAAGCCAAATCTTTCTGACTTGTAAGTAGTTGACCAATTTCTGTGTGTGTTTTTCGAAACATGGCACTTATTTCACTGTTATTCCAATGTGTGTTTCACTGTTATTCCTGGTTAACTCCCCACCGAGAAAGCAAATGTATTTTTCAATATTTAACCGTTTTAGGCAGAAACAAGTGTTAATTACAATTACAAATACTCCCAAAGATGATAATGGATTAAGACGTTCTTATTGACTTGACATTTTTCTGTTTAGTTTCCATAATGGACAAATGGTGAATAAAAGTCAATATTGCTTCAAAGTAAGGTTTCTAGTCCCAGATTACACTACGAGGTGTTAGATGCAATAGCCTTGTAGACATAGTGATTCCTCAATTATCATTGCCATTATTCGGTTGTCATTAGAAGTTCATGGTCCAACTTCTAACTTCCAAACTTATCAAAAGATATCATTCTCTCAAAATGTAAACAATCTTCTTTCTTTACTATCTCATGCATGCTACATATACTCAGAACCTGAAGTAATCTTGAGAATGAAAATCTCAAAACATAAGAATGTACGGTAAGACTGCTTTACAATTTGAGATCGAATTAATGCTATCCTGTACAATTTCACTGCTAGTGAACAAAGGTTATGTCAGTGTGGCAGTGATAAAACTACACCATGATTCTATACCTAGTAATATTATGGATATCCCAAGTAGTATTATGTAAGTTAGATGGGATCTTTTATAATCAATTAAATTTTTTATTCTAACAGTTTTTTATTGGATCCTTTATAATGGCTTTTTTTCATATTAGTTTTATTTTTTTAATCTTATTGTTTTTATAACAATAGTTATAAAGTGTATAAATATTATTGTTGAATTATTTAAAATGAAATAATAAAAATAAAAATTGATTGATTATATAATTAGAATTAGAGTTTAATTTGATTCTTTTACGTAGAAGCACAACCATATCCTATTTATTAATTTTTCTATTTATATAAAAATTGGATGAAGAATATCTCTTCTTCATTTAATCTCACCTATTCAGCGATTTTAAATTTGGATAATTGAATTTATATTGGAGTTGCTGGTAATTTGTGAAAAAGTGGCAGAATAATGTATTTGTTAGTTTTGGGGCTTATATTTGTACGAATCGCTAAGGCCTGGTTTTGAGCTCCAACCTCTCCTTTTGGGACTGGAGGGAAAGCATGCAGGTTCTTTTCTTTCAAATGCGACTGGTTCTCTTTCTCGTGGCTAATTAATGGTATCTCTTGCTCATGTTTCTTATTTTAGAAAACTATCATGGGGAGTCATAGTTTGAAGAATATGGCAGTGGAAAAATTGAGCATTAATTTGATTATTTTATATTTTGGAATTTTTAGTTGAAATTAGATAAAACAATTTTCATGTTAAATTTAGATGTTTTGTTGTTGAAAATGTTGTATTAACTGTATCCCAAAAACCCTGAAGTATTATATTGTGAAGAATTCGGAATTTAAATTTGTGATTTATATAAAGCAAGCTAGATTATAACTAAATTTTAAATAAACATCCAAAATTACTGCTTAAAAAATCTAAATTATTCATACCTTGTTTTATTAAATAAGTTACAAGCACAAAGCCAAATCTTTCTGACTTGTAAGTAGTTGACCAATTTCTATGTGTTTTTATCGAAACATGGCACCTATTTCACTGTTATTCCACTGTGTGTTTCACTGTTATTCCTGGTTAACTCCCCACCAATAAAGCAAATGTATTTTTCAGTATTTAACCCTTCTAGGCAGAAATAAGTGTTAATGACTATTACAAACACTCCCAAAGATGATAATGGATTAAGATGTTCATATTGACTTGAAATTTTTCTATTTAATTTCCATAAAGGACAGATGGTGAATAAAAGTCAACATTGCTTCAAAGTAAGGTTTCTAGTCCTAGATTACACTACCAGGTGTTATATGCAGTAGCCTTGTAGACATAGTGATTCCTCAATTATCATTGTCATTCTTCAGTTGTCATTAGAAATTCCCATGGTCCAACTTCTAACTTCCAAACTTATCAAAAGATATCATTCTCTCATAATGTAAACAGTATTATTTTCTTTACTATCTCATGCATGCTACATATACTCAGAACCTGAAGTAATATTGAGAATGAAAATCTCAAAACATAAGAATGTACGGTAAGACTGCTTTACAATTTGAAATCGAATTAATGCTATCCTGTACAATTTCACTGCTAGTGAACAAAGGTTATGTCACTGTGGCAGTGATATAACTACACCATGAATCTATACCCAATAATATTATGGATACCCCTAGTAGTATTATGTAAGTTAAATGGGATCTTTTATGGTCTTTGCCTTTTCTTGATCTTTTTTTCTTCTCTTTCAACACTTGTCAAAGAAGCATTAATTTGTTTTCATTATAGCATGGTCCTTTGCCTTTTCTTGATCTTTTTTTTCTGTTTCAACACTTGTCAAAGAAGCATTAATTTGTTTTCATTATAGCATGGTCCTTTTCCTTTTCTTGATCTTTTTTTTTCTTTCAACACTTGTCAAAGAAGCATTAATTTATTTTCATTATAGCATGGTCCTTTGCCTTTTATTGATCTTTTTTCTTTTTTTTCAACACTTGTCAAAGAAGCATTAATTTGTTTTCATTATAGCATGGGCCTTTCCTTTTCTTGATCTCTTTTTTTGTCTTTCAACAGTTGTCAAAGAAGCATTAATTAGTATGATACACTAGAAGCATTAATTAGTGTTATATGACATATGACTCATGATTTGTAATGCTAAGAAGCATGTATTGCATATAGCATGGTCCTTGCTTTTTGTTGATCTTATTTTTTTGTCTTTCAACAATTGTCAAAGAAGTGTTAATTAATGTTATATGCTATTTATTGCCTTAGTGTTATATGCTATCTATTGCCTTACTTAACTAGTTAGTATTATATGCTATCTATTGCCTGACTTAGCTAATTAGTATTATATGCTATCTATTGCCTTAATAGTATTATATGTTATCTATTGTCTTATGGCATTTCTTTACAACATCCAATACAAATGCTAATCTAATTTCTTTTGATATAATAAAAACCTTTGACATACCAAAAGTTTTTGATATAATAAAAACCTTTGACATACCAAAAAACAAAAAAAAGAGCTAATTAATTCATTCATTACGTAGAGATACAAAATACCTTTCATACCTTCCTTACTAAAACTTTCTACAATATTACGCTAGGAAACACTCACTTAAACTTCACCTCGGCCGTGACAATTAATATAGTATTGAATTTTGATTTACTTGTTTCATACGTATCAATCCAGTGGGCTCCCCCACTCTATTACTATGCTGAAAAACCGCCCACTTCAACCTCACCTCGAACTTCGCAAGTAATATAATTTTGAAGTTCACAAGTAATATATTTTAAAATTCTCCGTGAATTGTTTAGTACGCATCTCATCACTCTGGTATATAAATATCATTACACGTGATGTGATTGATTTTAAGTAATGCTAAAAGAAAATATAGAAATTCACATAACTACTCCATATTCTAGCTAGATATAAAAACAATGACTAACTAAATAGATGAACTAAACTCCTCGATATTTGAATAAACTAACCTCTAGCTTTGGCTCATCTACTTTACGTTACGCCGAACTCATTCTTATTTTATTCCCAAATCGTATCAATTTTCTCCATAAATGAGGATGCGGATCACACAGAGAAGGGGAAGTTTATATGTCCATCAATTCCGTGAAGGGGAAGGGGAAGTTTATAATGGAGTTGTTATTTGTGTTGCTTTTATCTTTTCCTTTAGGTACGGCCATTAATTTACATAATGTCCCTGCCATCTTCATTTTTGGGGATTCTCTAGTAGATGTTGTATCAACAATTTCATTGCCAACACAACATCCAAAGCAATTTTTTCGCCATATGGAGACACCTTCTTCCATCGCCTTACTGGTCGTTTCTCTAATGGCTGAACTGCATCCGATTTCATCGGTATTTTCTTCACCTATTTATCTACCTCATCTAACTTAGTCATAATTCTATGGTTGATTTTTTCATGAAATTAATATCCATATGATATTGGTATCCGCAGCTACTCAGTTAAGGTTGCCCTTTCAAATAAAATATGAACAGAATTGAAAAGAAGGGGATGTAGCTCACAGGTGTGGCCTGCACCTGGAGACTACACTCACAAAACAGAGAGATCACTCTCGTACACTCTATTACCATCAATGAAGGATTACATCATTTAAGTACAACTTTAATAATTAGGAAGTTGCAACCACACTCCTAAATTCTAGGAACAAATCCTAAACTAAGGAGATACGTTACAACTATGTAACCATTTCTCCATTAATACAAAATAATAATAATTATTTTCAACTCCCCCCCTTAATGGAGAAAGGGTTCTCGTGGACTCCTAACATCCCTCTAAACAATTCAAACTTCAATCGTGCAAGAGGCTTTGTAAAAATATCAGCCACATTGTCACAAGTTTTATAATATTCAACAATAATTTCCTTTGACTGTACTTTCTCTCTGATAAAATGGAGTTGAGTGTTTATATGTTTGGTGTTTTTATGGAACACTGGATTGTGTGCCAATTTAATGGTACTCTGGTTGTCGCTTTTGATGGAAGTGGAATTCTTTTGTTCTTTCCCTGCATCATTGAGAAGCCTTCTCAACCAGATTGCTTCACACGTCGTTGCACACAATGCTTGATACTCAGCTTCACACGATGACAAAGCTACAGTACTCTGCTTCTTACTACTCCATGCTATGACCCCAGATCCTATGTTGAATGCGTAACCTGTGATGGACTTTAGATCATCCAGGTTACCTACCCAGTCTGAGTCTGAAAAACCTGCTAGAGTAACATCATATACGTCAGTGTATAAAATACCATAATTAAGAGTACCACACAGATACCTCAACACGCTCTTTGCTGTTATTCAGTGACTTTCAAGCAGTTTTGACATAAAGTGGCTCAACACACTAACAGAGCATGCTAAGTTAGGTCTGGTTGTTGTAAGATATATCAAGCTGCCAACCAATTGTCGGTACATTGTAGCAGCAACCTCTTTAGTGCCATCGTCACTTCTCAACTTCAGATTCTGCTGCAAAGGTGTCGCTACTAATCTACACTGATCCATACCAAACTTTTCCAACAGATTCTTGGCATACTTCCCTTGGGTAAGAAAAGTTTGCCTAGTATCTCTGCATACTTCTAATCCCAGACAGTAATGAAGGCTTCCGAGATCCTTCATCTCAAAAACTTGTGCCATAAGCCTTTTGATTCCTCTGATTAAATCATCTGCATCTCCTGTTATAATCATGTCATCCACATACAAAGAAATCAAAATAATCTGCCTCTGATTATTGTACTTGGTATACAAATTTGGGTCATTTAAGCTCCTATGAAAGCCATGTTGTATAAAAAATGAGTCAATCTTCTCATACCACAACCTAGGTGCCTGTTTTAAACCATAAAGTGTCTTTTTCAATTTACACATAAGATGTTCTTGCCCCTTTTTCACAAAACCTTGAGGCTATACTAAATAAATTTCTTCCTTCAAGTCACCATTTAGAAATGTAGACTTAACATCTAGCTGGTGTAGCTGCCATTTGTGTTTTGTTGCTAAGGAAATTAACATTCTAATGGTGTTTAATTTGGCTACAAGAGCAAAGGTGTCATCGAAATCTATTCCCTCTTGCTGTGAGTAACCCTTTGCTACCAGTCTAGCTTTAAATTTCTCTATACTCCCATCTGCATTTATTTTTGGTTTATACAACCATTTACATCCTATGGGGGTTTTACCTTCAGGCAATTCAACCAAATCCCAAGTATGGTTTCTGTTTATTGACTCTATTTCCTCACACATTGCAACCCTCCATGCATCATATTTACTTGCTTCCTCATAATTTGCAGGTTCTACAATGCTTAAAATATTTGACATTAAAGCATAGTCTCTCAATTTAGCAGGTAATCGAGTCTTCCTAATTGATCTCCTTGGTAGCGGACTTACCTCAACTCTGTCTATTTCAGCGCTTGCATCATCATTGATTACATTATCTGTTACATCTTCTTCTTGTTTCTACTCCTGCTCTTCATCTTCCTCACTGTTTTCTTATACAATCAATGGAATGTGGCAATCACTGTTAGAATCCTCCTTTCCTTCTTCAACCTATTCATGAAATATGACATCTCTGTTTACAAAAACCTTGTGAGTCACAGGATTATATAACTTATATGCCTTGAACTCAGTGCCATATCCAACAAATATACATTTCAGGGCTTTGGGGTCTAACTTCTTCCTATCTACCTTAGGTATATGAGCATAAGATTTTGACCCAAATATTCTTAAATGACTAACTGCTGGTTTGAATCCAAACAATTCTTCAAAAGGGGTTTTGAAGCCTAAACATTTAGTAGGACTCCTATTCTTCAAATATACGGCAGTGTTAATAGCTTTTGCCCAAAGACCATTTGATAGACCCTTACCTTGTAGCGTGCTCCTTGCGCACTCCACAAAAGTTTTATTCTTCTGTTCTGCCACTCCTTTCTGTTTTGGAGTGTGTGGCACTGTAAATTGTTGCACAATCCCATGATGCTTGCAGAAATTCATGAACTCTCCCAACCTATATTCTCCCCTTTGATCTGAGTGGAGAATTTTTATCCTTTTTCCTATCTGGTTCTCTACCATAGATTTAAACTCTTTAAAACACTGAAAGGCTTGACTCTTTTTACTCAGAAAGTATATCCATGAATATCTAGTGCAATCATCTGTAAACAAGAGAAAGTAATCTGCTCCTCCTAATGACCTAGTTTGCATAGGTCCACAAATAGCTGTATGCACCAATTCTAAAATATCCCTTTCCTTTCTGTTAACATGCAAAGGGAGCTCTTCTCTATGCATTTTCCCTAATGCACATCCATCACAATCTAGCTTAACATTATGAAAAACAGGTAGTCCATCAACCATACCTTTTCTTTGAAGTAAGATGAGGTCTTACAGATTAAGATGGCCAAATCTCTTATGCCAGAGATCTTCGACTTTGATCCGGTTGCAACCATTGCTTGTTGTGGCATACTCTTTGCATCTAATCTGTACAGGCTCCCTACGCGCACTCCTTTTGCAACTGTTTCCATCTGGCTATCCTTAATGATACAATTATTCTTAAAGAATTGAACTTGCATATCCTGATTAGTAATCATTGAGACAGAGACCAAATTTTTCTTAATTCCTGGAACATACAATACATTTTTAAGATGTCTAATGTCACCACTAGGTAACTTTACAGAAATGTCACCATGTCCTTTGATCTCATATCCACTATTGTCTCCTAAATAAATTTTCGACCCACATGAAGTTTCTTCAAAAAATTCAAACCAGTGCTTCTTACCAGTCATATGTGAGGATGCACCAGAGTCGACATACCATATGTCGTCCTCATCTCCCTTTGAAGCTGAAAGAGCACACTCGACTGTAAATAGTCGAAGTTCGTGACTGTGGTCCTCTTCTTCCCCAACAAAGTAACCCTTATGTTTTCTCTGTTTGTTTCTTCCTTTATCTGCTTGCCTCTTATAACACTCTCTAATCTCATGACCAGGTTTTCCATAGTAAAAACATTTCTTGATGGGAAAATCATTAGCAGACATACCTTTAAACAATCTCTTCTGAAATGTGTTGGCTCCATTCTGCTGCTGCTGCTGCTGGTGCTGCTTCCCTCTATATTGTCTCCTTTTTGCCATCAGAGCAAGGTCATTGCTCTGAGTTTTCAAATTTTGTCGTCGCTCTTCTTCCTGTAGCAGGATCATAGTCAGCGCTTCAAATGAAGGGACTTTCTCCCTTGCTGACATCCCTGTGATAAACGTCTGGTATTCATCAATCATTCTGTTCAATGTGAGCGTGACCAGATCTGAATCGGAAACTTTTTCTCCGATTGCTCCCAATCTGTCACTCAGATCCTTGACTCTGGCAATGAATCCAGCAACAGACTCATTCTCCTCCATCTTCAATGCAAACAGCTTGCCTTTAAGTGACAAGAAACGGTTTGTATCCTGCCTCTCGTACAGGTTTTTGATTTTCGTCCCAATGTCAACGGTCGATTTACAATCTCTAATATGAGGGATAACATTGTCATTGACGGACATTTTCAATATGACCTCTGCTTTTGTCTCCCTTTTATCCCAATCTTGTTCTTGTGTCGTTGTTCCTGCTCTCGGCTCATTTCCTGTGACGATCGCCCACGCATTTGCACTTTCAAGCAAAGTCTGTATCTTGAATTTCCAGTTGTTGAAATTTGATCCATCGAATTTGCCAGACTCGTGGAGATATGATTCTAAATTGTTATTCATATTAACTTATACCATATCCAAACCTTTGTTTTGCAAAAAAAATTGTACCTTCAATGTGCCACCACCGGGCAAGTCTGATCTGCTGCCACCGGACAGATCCGGAACTTCAATGCGCCACCACCGGGCAATACGCCTCTACTAGGCAAGTCCGATTTGCTGCCACCGAATAGATCTAGAACTCCAATGCGCCACCACCGGGCAAGTCCGATCTGCTGCCACCGAGTAGATCAGGAACTTCAACACGCCACCATCGGGCTACTCCGATCTGCTGCCACCGAATAGATCCGCAAATTCAAAGTGCCACCACTGGGCAACTCCGATCTGCAAAAAAAGTTTGCAGATTTTTTAAAGAGAAAGATGTTGGCTCGTTGGCGCTCCTCAACAACTATGAATCCGCGCCATAAGCACATAAGCAAAATCAATGAAGTGTAACGAAATTGGTGCGATTAACAGCTACGTATCCACGCCAATGGCATTTCTTTTTCTCTGGCGCGATTATCAGCCTCAAACCCGCGCCAATGGGCGTGTCTGTTCGTTAAAAACTCGCGCCAACCCGCTTTTGCTAAAAAATGGCACGCAATAAATCTGTGCCACCCCTTTCTTGCACTCAGAGATGATCAGTCATCTGAGACCTGTCTTTAGGTGTTACTGTAGTCCATTTGATACTCCACTGCCACTACAATTATCTAATCAATGATGCATCCTAAAAAAATAAGGCTGTCCCTACTCTGAGCTCCGATACCAAGATAAAATATGAACATAATTGAAAAGAAGGAGACGTAGCTCATAGATGTGGCTTGCACCTGGAGACTACACTCACAAAACAGAGAGATCACTCTCGTACACTCTATTACCATCAATGAAGAATTACATCATTTAAGTACAACTTTAATAATCAGGAAGTTGCAACCACACTCCTAAATTCTAGGAACACATCCTAAACTAAGGAGATACGTTACAACTATGTAACCATTTCTCCATTAATACAAAATAATAATAATTATTTTCAACACTTTCCACCTCCATATCCCAACCCACAGTCTAACTTCTCTCAAAGTATTAATTTCACATCTCGAGGAAGCGGAATACTGGATTCCACGGGGAATTACTTGGTGAGTCCCAAAATAGACACATGTTCTATCTAATTGATAGAGAAGAATTTACATGTTGAAAATAAGTACTTAATCATGGTTGGTGTTTTCGCTATGCAGAATATCATCCCTTTAAGTCTCCACATACGCCAATTCGTCAACTATTCTTCGCGTCTAGGGAAAAAACTTGGAGGAGATTATTATGCAAAATAATATCCATCCAAGTCCTTGTATAACATTACACAGTGGTGGCAATGATATTGGCCTCAACTATTTAGCGAATACCACCTTCCAAAAGTCTACAAGTGCCCAGGATTTTGTTAAGCTACTGCTTAGTAAATATAACGAACACTTGTTGGTATGTATAAAGCATTCCTATTTTATTTTTACCATTTAATTGTTGACCTGGTTTTTCAATTCTGGTAATTGTTGGGGTATTCTCTATATGTGGATGTTGCAGGCGCTTTACAAAAATGGGGCAAGAAACTTTCTTGTATTAGATATCTGCCCTCCAGGATGTAGTCCAAATTCGAGGCTCGCAAGAATGAAGGCATATAACGGTGGATGTGTGGAAATTGCAAATCAGCTGGCTGTGGCATATAATAATGGTCTCAGGCAGCTCGTCAACCCGCTGAATCAAAAATTAGATGGAGCAACCATCCTGCTCGTTAACGCTTATGATTTCGTATTAAAGATAATTGAACACGGCAAATCCTATGGTAAAATTCAGTGATATTTGAAAAAGTACCATAAATTTCGAAAATAAAATATGGGTGGCTTGGCTTGTGAATTGTTGACGAAATGAAAAAATGGGGCGTGGCTTTGATTGCAGGTTTTGAAAACACGACGTCTGCATGCTGTGGAGCGGGGCCTTTTAACACGACTATGTATTGTGGGTTGGAGATTCCAAAGATTAAGCGTGGAGAATACAAAGCTTTTCTTTGCAAAGATCGTGAGAAATATGTGTTTTGGGATGGAACCCATCCCACTCAGAAAATCTATGAGATGGTTTCTCACCAGATTTGGCAAGGGAATACATTCTTGAACACACCTTTCAATCTCAAAACGCTGCTGCACAAACATTGAAGAGTATATCATTATTTTTCCTTTGACTTTGTATTTTGGTAGAGTATATCAGCATGCCTGGTGGCAAAATATATTAGAATAATTGCAATGATTATTAGGTCCATGGATAAGTTGAATGTTTGATTGATTATAAAATGCATAAAAAGCCTTTTGCTATTTAGAGAATTGATTTTAAGTAGATGTGGTAAAGGAAAAGCTATAAAGGAAACCATATAAGTGAATAGTATAATATGGAAGAAGCTTAGTACAGATAAATACAGAGATGACGTATAGTTGGATTGAAAAAATAAATCTTAATATTGTTGTTGCGGGATGTTATTAGTGACGTTTGTTTTTCACTAACATTGTCTAACTTTTAAGATCAACCGATTGATTTTTTTTTTTTCAAATAGAAATAATTTTATTTTCTTTGCAAATAAATTAATGGTAAAAAAGTGTTAATTAATCTCATCCAAGCTTGAAAATAAACCTGGCTATGAGAATAGACTTGTGGCCATGAAAAAAAAATTGAAATAATGATTAGAATTAATTTTTTTTATATATTTTCAGTTAAATTTGTTCAAATTAAAAAATAATAATTTTAAATTTATTAAATTTATATAATTTAAATAGTATAATTATTTTATAACATAATTAATTAAATTTTTTTAATTTTAGCACAATATTAATTGATTTTTTTTTCTTTCTCATATATATAATAATATATAATATATATCTTAAACTTCCAAAAATTCCTATAAACTAAAACTTGCTCATAATTTCAAGAAAGCAAAACTTCCCAAATAAATTATCATAAACTAAAACATACTTAAGTAAGAAATGGCTAATGTTTAAAAGAACATGGATTGTGTTGGAAAGGTAGAGGAGACAAAGCATGAATTCACACAAAACATGAGCTACTGCTCTTCTATTGATCACACAAAACATGATTCTTACAATGAACTCAATGAAGGGTATTTAAATCTTTTTCAACTAGGAACTCGCTTAAAATATCTTGACATGCAATCAGATGCAACCACACTCAAAGTCATATATCACTTAATTCTCTATGTTTAGCTAACTCCACATGCAGGAGTAATTACTATTTTTAACACGCCCCCTTAATTATGACAGTATGACTCAACATAACTTAACTTGACTCGATTATGACTCAAACATATTTGCTGGTCTATGTCTCAGCTAGGCTTACAATGAGTCAAGAATTTTACAATTTTGCATTTTCTTTTTCTCCACTTCCAGATTTATATCCTCAAAATTGTTTCATTCTCTCTTGCACTTTATTGTTGTAGACTCCATGTTCCTTTACTTGTTGTCGCTGCAATTTTTCTTTAAATTTTCTTGAATTTGTGCTCAAACACAATCTAATCTTGTCTACTACACTTTCCTCTTCAAATATTTGTTCAACCATGCACTGCTGCCAAAACGTTGCATCTTCAAATTGTCTTCTTTGCTTTGCTTCTTGTGCTTTATATTCATGAGTTTGAATCGCTTCAATTTTTCCTATTGGTTTTTGAATCCATTCTTCAATGAACTTTAAATCTACATGAAACTTATTAACAACCTTGCTTTCAACTTTTTTTTCCATGCTATTCTAAACACCTGCATATTAAAAAACAATGTTAAAAACATCTTTAATATGACTCTCTTCTATGAGAGCTTCATTCTCTACATCTACCTTCGATTCAACTGCATGGAGGTTGTCTTCCACTGTTATGTTGTTAGTGGATATTTTCATAAAAAAACTCTTCAATCACTTTATCCTGTTTTTGATCATCCACTGTTGCTATATGACTTACTGCTTCATGAGAGGTTCCAACTAATTCATATCTTGCTACTACAATGGCAACTTCACCCTTCAATGCTTCATCAAACATTGCGTTTACTGTATTGTCGCAATCAATCCATGTTTCAAAAAAGAAACCACACATGTCATCAATATAGTGTTCATCCACACTATGGTGGGATATTCGAGCATGCACGTGCTCATTGTCAGTTTCATTGACAATTTCAACTTTACCAAATCCATCAGTTGTGTCTGGATTTACCAATTCACATATCACTTTGCAGTCATCATCCACATGTGTCTCATCACAATGGGATTCACAATCATCTGCATCATCCATATTACAATGGACTCCTTGAGCATTTATATGCTCTTTCTATGTTTCACACATAGAGGCTTCAACATCTCTCTCTGCAATATTTTTTGCATCTTCTTCATCCATATGTATGTTTGCATAATGGGTTTCAATTTTATGGTCTTGAAAACCATCATCCACTTTTGAGTGGAGTTTTCCAAGCTATGTTTTACTCTCAGAGTCTTGCTCATCTACCCTAATATCTGTGGCTGACTTCTTTGCTTGTGACATAACCTGCTACTGCATGTCACTCTCCTTTGTGCCAAACTCTGTTTCCAAGATCTTCCATCCTTCCTTGGAAGTTGTAACTTTCGCTACCTTGCACAAACACTTCTCATCCAATGCATGTTTTATAAAATTCAATGCTGAAGCATCGCATACTTTGTCATATGGGTTATTAAAATCGTATTTGATTAACTCTCTAGCTTGAAGAAAAGTTATCATCTTGATAACCCAATGATCAAAATATTCACCTATAAACGTAGGAGGTGGTAGCAGATCAAAGCTACACCAATCACCCTTGATTTCTTCTTTGTCTTCTCCTAGAATTTTTAGTTCCTCGGTTGCGGCTTGAACCTCTCTAACCATGGCAATGATCTTTGCCTCTTCTTTTCGTTTTCTTTCTTTCATATGATTCAATCGTGCTCTAACCATGGCAATGATCTTTGTCTTTTCTTTTCGTTTTCTTTCTTTCTTTCATATGATTCAGTCATGCTTTGCTGATTGCATGACGCTATCTTCCATATCGCTCTAAAAAAAATATGATTTTCAATATACACCTAAAACACAATCTTCACCCAAAACACTATCATACTTGACAAAAAAAAATGCAAATTGACAAACTTTGACAAATCCCAACTCATTTTCCATTTTTCTTTAATACCATGCAACTTATTTATTAAAAAAAACTTAAAAAAAAAAATTCTTTTTATACCATGGGCTCTCCACTTTTATTCTTAAAAAATAAAAATAAAAACTTTTCTTCCGCTATAAATTTCAAGAACCATGTTTAATTTGTTTTTAATAAAACAAATAAAACTCCAAACCATGTACACGTTTTTCTTAAAATACCAATCGAAAAAGCTCGTCCTTAAGACTCACGATCACTTTATTTATTGCGACTGCAGTTAACGATAACATTGTTTCTCACCAAACACAGTGGGACGGCTGTTCGAGTATCGATGCCTCCAGCGCTTTCGGGGTTGCGGGTCACCAAACACAATCGGATGGCTATTCGACGGCAGCTCTTATCTCGATTGCAGATTCACTTAACCTTCGTACGTCGCTATTTGCGCCCACTTTTCCCTCTGACGGATGTTGATATTCAATATCGGAATTATTTATTTCGGAAAATTTTTGCAACCAGAAACTTGGGTTAAGTCTGACTGAGTTGTCTATAATGCGATTTTTTGGAGATTCTGGTGACGGAATCCGGCGGAAGAAATGAGGTTAAATCTTGATTTTTAGCAGTTAAAATGGTTTTTTAACTGCATATTTGGATTCAGCGCCCTGAAAAACTCTTGGGAGCCATTGATTGTGAAAAAACTAGCTATCAAACTTGGGATTCCAAAGAATTGTTGCCAGATTTTGACCGGAAAAATCCGCCAAAAAAGCTTTCAAAAAGTCGCGTTATAGACTACTGCAAGTCTGACATTGGTCGTTGTCGCAGCGCCGTCTAGCCGACAGCTCGAGGAATTGAATCAAATTCAACGTATGCAACTACAGCGATTCTTAAATATGGGACTATAGCATATTCAATGCTCTATGATTTGGGGTTTTATAACCCCATATAACAGGGCGTGCTTGTTTTTTTCTCTCTCATCACGGCATGGCGTGTTATATGGGGTTATAAAAGGAGTTGTCTATAATGCGACTTTTTGGAGATTCCGGTGACGGAATCCGGCGGAAGAAATGAGGTTAAATCTTGATTTTTAGCAGTTAAAATGGTTTTTTAACTGCATATTTGGATTCAGCGCCCTGAAAAACCCTAGGAGCCATTGATTGTGCAGAAACTAGCTATCAAACATGGGATTCCAATGAATTGCTGCCGGATTTTGACCGGAAAAATCCGCCAGAAAGGCTTTCAAAAAGTCGCGTTATAAACTACTCCGTTATAAAACCCCATGTCAGAAGCATTAAATATGTTATAGTCGCATATTTAGGAACTGCTCGCAACTACAGCACCGGGTAGATGCCAGCCTGTGCAATGGAATAAATGTACAACAAAATGGTTAAAGCAGTGAAATTACTTTAAAAATATATATTTATCACACACCATTAAGTAATAATTTGTTTTTTAATTATTAAAATTTAAATAACCATTAATATTGAATTTCGATTTAAATTAAAAATAAAATTAAAAATATGTATTATTAATAATGTTGTTGTTGTTAAGATTTAACAGTTGTAAAAAAATTATATTTAAAGAAATGTGTAATTCTTTTTTAAACAAAAATAAAATATTTATAAATAAAAAACGGTGGCAATCATAATTAAAAACAAAAATAAATATATTTATTTGATTAGTGGTTAGTTTTAATTAAAAACATTATTGTTGAAGGCTTCTTATTTCACCTTAAGGTGGATGATGATTTGTTGATTTTTTTTAATTGAGGGCCTAGATTGATTCTCAAGGGTATATGCTTAGCTTATGCTTAGACTTACTGTTTATCATTGGTTATAGTGTATTATAAAGTTCATTATGTTGTATTGACTTTTTTGTTTTTTTTAATTATAATCTTGTCATGTAGCTCATGGCCCACCAATTTCCTAGGGATTTGAGATTATTTCAATTTGAATAAGTTATTCCATGACAAGTTTCTCATTATTATTTATAACATTCATTTATATATAAGCAAAATTTATTTAGCAAAATGGTCTCTAACTTCTAATAAATTTAAAAAATTATATTTGTGCCAAGTGGTTCCCCACCCACCATTTTCCTAGGGATTTGAGATTATTTCAATTCTAATAATTTCCTCCATGTAAGTTTCTCATTATTATTTATAACATTCATTTATAAATTTTTTTCTTAAGTTAAAGTTGATATTTATGAAGTCTTGGTCTTTATTAATCACATTAAAAATTTTAATGTGGTCAACTTCAAAAAAAATGATAAAAACAATTAAAAGTGAAAAAAATAAAATAAAAATGAAAATAAAATATTTTCTAAATAAAAAAATAATGTCAACTATAATTAAAAACAAAAATGAATATACCTATTTGATTACTTTAAATTACATTACAACTTAGAAGATATAAAAATATTTTAGTCTCACACTCAACTACAAGTAAAATATTTAGATGTTAATGTGAAATAACAAAATTTTATATCAATTAAAAAAAAAGTATAGAAAGTAAATATATTTCCAATTAAAAGTGTGGAAGATGTATAACTTTTATACTTATTAAAAAATATTTCAATACAAGATTTAGATAAACTATTTAAATATCTATACTACTATATATATGAAAGATAATAATTATATATATTGAAAGTGGAAAAAATAAATTCTTAACATGAATTCCTAATAAAAACAATAAAAGGGAGGTGTGCAATTCTTTCAATTCTTAATATAAAATTAATATGTGGCATTTAAAAATATTAATAATAAATAAAAAAATGGATTATAAATAAAATATTTCAATCATTTTGGTTCTACTATAAAATAAATGTGAATATGGGAAAACCCCTTTTAGATTTGAATATTTGAGAGGTGCGCAATTCTTTCAATTCTTAATATAAAATTATTATGTGGAATTTAAAGAATATTAATAATAAATAGATAAAAAATTGGATTATAAATAAAATATCTCAATCATTTTGGCTCTACTATAAAATAAATGTGAATATAGGAAACCCCTTTTAAATTTGAATATTCGACTTCCCTAAAAAAACACATGTCCTTAACCATTAGTTACAATTTAATTATTTCAAAAAATCTAATATACTTTAGATATGTTATTAAATTTATGATTGTAATGTAATAAATAAGTGTTATGTACCCGGATGCGAGTGTTTTCCAAGAGAATTAATGGGCTCATTAAGTTTCGCCGGCGCAAGGACCAGCCCGGTGATGAATGGGGTCCGGATCAAGGCTCACAACAGCCAAAATCTGTCCCGCCTGCAGATGGCAAATAAAGAAATCCTCATACTGAGAGATTAATATCAGAATGGCGCCTCCTGCTCCCGTTGTTCATCCCCCGATCCGCAGCTCTTGTCCGCTGCAGGCAAAGTTGGCTGGTAGCAGAACAACGATTGGAAAACGTTGTTGGCACCTTAGCTGCATAGACTTGGGAAATGGTCTCCATTTCTCCCATTCCATGCTTTGCCCTCTAAATTCTGCTCAAAAAACCTATTTCTGCAATCAATCCCCACCCCTTCTAATTCTCCAGCTAAACTGCTTCCGATTCTCACCAGGATGGTTAGGGAGCGTATGAGGAGTCATTATGGAGGCTCTTGGGGAGGCAGAGCGAGACCTCGTACTATGCAAAGCTCGACTCCCCCTTCCTCTCCACAGAACCAGGGAGATGAGCTTCAACCCAAACCTCAGCTCAAACACAGTATTATGCAAGCAGAAGGCGCGAGCGTGGAATGGCATCAAGGGACTCGGATAGAGATGTTGGGCTCCATTATGTAATTTCACAGCAGCGTCCCAGCTCTGCCTCTCATGCTACCCATTTCAGGTTCCATAGTCGCTTGAACAAACCCACTATCACTGCCAAGCTAACCGTTGTCTTCACTGAAGAAGAAACGTCAAACAACGATCAAGGGACAAGTTCTGAGGAGCATTCTCCGGACATGAGTGACCAGGATCTAAGAGATACTCAGGGGGAAAATTCAAGGGATGTTAGTAAGGAAACCAAGCTTCGAAGACTATATGGTGACGATGAGCATGCAGACGATTCTCAACGAGCAGGTGGCACTTCTGCAGGCGTGGATTTAATGGTGGAGTGCGCTGGCAGCACAAGAGACAGCCAGAAGATAGAGGGGCCTACAGGCGATGCTGAGAAGAGCGCAGTGGAAAAAACGCAAGATGATTGGGAATTGTATGTGTGTCCCGTGGTCGAGGAACCTCTTGAGGAGGAGCCAAACAACTAAAGCCTTTTGGCTTTTGTAGCCACGCATGAACCAAATCGGCTTCAGGTAGATCATGGGTTGGTCCAATCGCTTGATATTTTTGCATATGATTAGCAGTACAATAGTTATGTTAGTTTGCTATCATGTTCAGTATAGATGAGTAGCACCTTCTTGTTGGGTCACAAGGTTGAATTTTGGTGTCAGTTATGTCAGTACAGAGTAATATGGTAATTGTTTTTGTAAACTCAAGCTGGTTTCCCCAATCTGGGGCAGTTTCAACTGTTTCGATGAACACCAGAAATAGAGTTTGAGGCGAAGCCTCGGTGTATTATATTTTTGCTTTTTTAATAGCATTAGTCTTACATAGAAAAAAAAAATAAGTGTTATGTAACAATAGTCATATGGTGGTTATTATGTAATATAATAATTATTTATGTAATATTGATTAGTTATAGAACAATTGTTACATGATATTTATTTACTGCATTATGATAATATTTCTTATAATATGCCTTACGTATAGTACGTAAACCTTCTTCAAATTTAAGAAGATTACTTAAATTTGATGAGATTTTTTGAAATCACAAGGAAAAAATAGTCTTTTTGTATATTTTTCAATTAAAAAGTGTTTATTATTAGGGATATTCCTTCTATTAAGATTTCATCCTTAAATTTGAATGGGTTCCTAGATTTTCAAAAGTTTGTTTATCCAGATAAAAGCTGAGGAACCTTAAATTTGATTTGACCATATGCTTGCCATCTGTCACTATATGTTTAGAAATTCAAGGCATCACCTAATAGACTAGGTCCTTCTTAAAAGATTATGCATTTCCCTAGATTTTAGCTAATTAATTATGCATCTAAAATACGAATAACAAATTGCAAGAGTCATCCTTCCCATTAGATAATAGATGCTATTTTGTGAAATTCCTTGGGTGCAACCTAAGAAACATATATGCATCCTCCTAAAAGTAACAACAATAGCAAAAAGTAGAAACAAAGACATGAATATTATCCATAACAACAAAGTTATTCATGTAATGAAATAACCAACTCCACATTCGATGTTTGGACAAAAAAGAAATAATATTGTAGTAAACATGTAGTAGAAAGCACCATGAAGAGAAAGCACAAATAAAAAATGCTAAGGGCAAAAAAGTAGGAGGCCTAGCTCAAAAATGGATTAGGAGAAGACTTAGTTGGTGATCTTTCCCAAGCGAAGAAGAGAGTTTGAGATGAATTCCTGGAAGTGGATCGAGCCCAGCGAGGTAGAACATTCACTTTTGGACAAAATTTCAGCTTCCTTATTGTGCTCAGGATAGATTTGAGAGAAGGAAATATGAATGAATGATTGTGATAGAGTTCTGATCTGCTGTTGCTAGGAGAGAAGATTCAAATTCTAGAGTTTACATCGGTTGTTGGCCTAATCGATAATAACTTTAGATTCCCAAAATATGGAAATGCTTGTTAATCCAATCCAAGAAGCACAATAGAGAGTGCTCCATAGGGCCAAAAGCTTTGCCCTAGTATTTGAAACATTTCCACAAAACCAAAGGAATCTGAAGAGGTGATGAGGTTCCAGATAAATGATCATTATACAACCACATGACCCAAAGGACCTGGCTCCATCACAGAAGCCAACTGGAAAGGAAGACCAAAGATTAAAGGAGGAGTGAGAGGGGTGAGGAGAAGGGAAGGGCTCAGGAGAAAATTCTTTAAAGAGGGCCACGATCGAAGAATTGGTTATGTAGACAAAAGACTAGGAGGAATCAAATATCAATGCACTAGGTGCTCTCGAGACTCCCGATAAGAGAAAAAATGGAAGGTTTCTGAGGGATTTATGCACAACAAACCAATGATGGAGGTAGTCAAGGATGCGATCCCAGATTGGGACAACTAGGGATTCCATGAGACTGAGGAATTCAAATATATAATTGTAAAACATAAAGATGCAACTGATTTAAATCAAATTGTTATGTGTTCCCTTTAACATACAAAAAATTGTCCAGAGTTGAGAATCCATCCCACTAGAGTGTGTTAAAGCGAAAGGGAACCATATATTTCTTCGCCATTTTTTAAAAGTTGATCCTATTCCAATTTTATTATAGGTGGTTGTATTTGTATAAAAGGGCAACCCTTATCTCGATTGAGGGTTCTCTGAACCTGCATACATTGATGCTTGGGCCCACCATTTTGGTCACTCTTTGAATAGACAGACGTTGGAGTTATTACGAGAATTATTGATTCTTGGAAATCTTTTACAATAGATAACGTATTCTATACCTGGTAGATTGTGACATTTAATATTTCTCCTTTGTACTGACTCCATTTAATGCATAGTTCAAGACATGGAATTTGGACTATCTGTGGGTCCTATGCTAACACATAAATCGAGGATGGAGTAAGTTAGGTTTGAGAAAGTTATTTCTGAATTGTTAATAGAGTGTAAACCTTATTACCATGTAAAAAAATGGTTTACGTGTTTATAAAATGGGAATTTCAGTGTATATGATACCGTCCAGTTAGAAAAATAACCAAATACATTCTCTCTCTCTCTCTCTCTCTCTCTCGATTAAGATGCCGTAAAATTCAAGGCAATGACTTTAAATATTTTCATTATAAATATTGACTTATTTAAAAAAAAAATTGAAAAATCGTTTAAAGAAATTATATATATTATGTACATATTTCTTGTTCATAATTAAATTATATGTTTTTAATTTCTTGAATGTTTAGGATTTAGAAAATAGTTAAATTTGTTATGAATTAATGATAACTATTATTAAAGTAATAATCTAGAGATAAATTAAAGTAATATAAAATTTTAAAAAAATAAAATTAATTTATTGTTTGAAATTGTTATATATAAAAATAAAATAAAAAATTTATGGTATATTATTATAATAATGTTAAGAGGAGTGAAATGATAATTTGGATGTATAATGATGATGAGGATGATGATTAATGCCAACTAAGGCTTATATAGTCTATCAGATCTTAATAAGATAATAGATTAAATATGATTCTTTAACATCTTATTTATATGGGCAAAAATAAGTGGGAGAATGTTTCCAAATCACCATTTTTTTATGACTTAAAATGTTAAGAAGGTTGCTAAAGGACAATAGCTCTAGTGGTAGCTAGAGGGTTTAATTCCCCCTCCACATGAGTTCTAGTATTTGAAGACATGTTAGACTGTATGGGAAATTTTGAACAAGTTGAATGCCTGACTAGTAATTCCTATAAGTTTGAATGGGATTGAATGTGAGTATAAGGTGGAAAATCTAAGAGAAAGTGCTTTAATGTGATTATAAGATGGACAATCTAGGAGAAGGTGAATTTCAATATAAGATAGACAGTCTAAGAGAAGGTTTTTTTAATGTGAGTACAAGATTCAACCCTCCTAGGCTTGGTGGAAAACTCTTTCATGTGAATATAAGATGGAAAATCTAAGAGAAAATGTTTTTTATCTTCAACCCTCCTATTATTGGTGACAAAATCTTTCATCCCAAGGTGTTTTGAGAATTCACCAGTGCCTACATAAGTGACAAACTCTTTCATCCCACAGCGTTTTGAGAATTCACCAATGCCTAATTTCATTATGAAGCTCATTAGAATTGGTTCTAATATTGGAAATGTTCATTTTCATCTTAACACTAGTTAAGATAGAGAGATAATTTTGGTTTTCCAGATTGGGGTTGACCACCTCCTTTTAATATTGCACTTTCCTTTTTTCCCTCCAACTCTTTATTTTTCCACAATTTTTCTTTAAATTTGGAAGCAATTTTTTTCCCGATTTCGGTTGATCACCTCCTTATAATATTGCAATTTCCTTTTTTCCCTCCAACTCTTTATTTTCCCACAATTTCTCTTTAAATTTGGAAGCAATATTATTTTTGATATTATCTTAATTATGTAAGATGATCTCCTCTTTATGCCCCAATGGTCTAGCGAAGACTGGGCATCCTTATGCCACCCCCGCTTCAATCGATGGTGGAGGTTTTGGCTAAAGGTAGAAGCAATTTTAGGAAACCCATTTGCATCCATATTGTATAACTTCTTCTTATATATAAGATACCTAGTGATTAAATAAAATATTGAAACAAAATTAAAAGAGGAAAATAAATTATTTATAAGGTGAATCGTCCCTTTTTATTGATCTCTTGTGATACCTTTTCACTTGGTAATGTTGTTTTAAGATTTTCCAATGATTATGATTTATATGTTTTCATGATATGTTTGGTAAAGTATAATTGGTAATGCTTTTGTGTTTTATTTTAATTTTCATTTAACTAATAATATTTTTAAATGAGATTTATTTTATTTCTAATTTTATTTAATTGGTAATGTCATTATATGATATTTGTTAAGATATAATTTTGGTAATGGTTTTAACAATGTTTTAAAGTTAGAGAATTGCATATTCCACAATTCGGAAGAATGATTAAAATGAATTCAAATATTCTATAACAAGTTTAAAAAAGTAAGACATGCAACAAGTTAATATGTAAGAAGTTAATGTTTTCATATGAAATTTTTGGGAAACACTTTTACATTAATGTTTATTGTGATTTATATTTTTGTATAAATATTAATTTTACTATTGTGGACTAAGTTATGATGAGGATAATTTGGTTAATATTGATAAATATGTATAACCATTCAAAAAATAAAAGTAAATTGAAATTATATGACTTCATGAATATGAGTAACTTTATGTGAATATAAAGGTTTATTGTTACATTTTAGACACAATGAGGTTTATAAGTTAATTAAGGGAGGATAAAGGAATTTGGAACCTTATTTAGTGCTACAGGGGCAATGAAATATAGATATGACCAATAAATAGTTGTAATGTGTGGGAAAATAAATATTGGTAATTATTTTATGTATTAAATTTGTCTTTTATACTTGTCCTCATAATAAAATCTTCTGATATGATTAATGAGAGTAACAACTTGGCAATCATGGCCAATATTAACAATTATATTCTAACAATTATTTCCTTATATTAAAATATTATTTATTT